>LPNX010607681.1:559172-576825 GCA_001517045.1 Pseudotsuga menziesii
TAGCAAAGGGAAATCTTGGGAAGAACACAACAGTGCTCCAAAGGGACAAAGGGATGCAAACTCAAGCATAAATTCCAGCAACAATGGACTATAGTTTCGATGCTTTCAATCTCTCTATATGCCTTCAATGTACCAAGGGGTTCCTTATATAGCTTCACAAGGGATAATGAAGGGTCGAATCCGAGTGAACTCAAGGCATATGGAAGGCCAGGAGTCGAATGAGTCGGATCCATGTCAAGGAAAACTCCAAAATGATTTGGACTATGCACACATCCCGATGTACGCGGATATAGGGGTAAAACTCGCGTATGTATGCGTTTATCAGGGAAAAAGCCACGTATATCATCTTTTATATAGTTTTTAGGGATGATCAAGGAAACATCAAAGGATAAAATATGGTCCATGGGGTCTAAAGAGTCTGCATCGGGATAGGGGAAGGCCATACAAAGTGTGATTCACCTAGAGTGGTGAAATCCGCTATAACAGATGCCCCCTAATGTGTGAGGTCATAGGGGTCATATGATGGCCGAAATACATTATAAGTCCATCCCAGAAGTGGAGTGATGAATGATCCGAAATGGAATACCAACCACCCAATTAGCATAGTACAATGATAGAACTCTGCATACAACTCCAAGTACATATAGCAGTCCCGGATACATAAGAGTACAATGGCCATGAATAGGCATAATACATGATATCACATATGTGGTCATCGGCACGTACAATATACATAGATCAGAATCTCTATGACGAAGATATACAAAGGAACATGATCTCCAAAATGGCTGAAGATATACAATAGATCAAGATCTCCATAGTGGCTGGAAATGTCTGACATACACTGGAATCAAGTCACGAGAGCTGAAATCTCATGAACACTGGCACGATCAAGGAGGTAGCATATAAGAGATGCCACAAGTCTGGAAGGTCTTCTACACAAACCGCTATGAGTACATGTCCTACTATGCGAATAGAGGTGTCGAGGTCGAACATAGTAGTCCATCGTCTGATTACCGGTCATTGATGTATACCGTTAAAAGACGTGAGATTACCCACCGATAATGATAATGGGAATCAAGGTACTAGAGTGCAAACTAACAAGTGTGAATATATGTGTTGAGGTTGAACACTTGAGAGAGTCCATCGATCAGGGGACATTGATGTATTCCCAAGAAACTGTCGATGGCGAGAGAACCTACCACTAATGACTGCAAGTCTCAAGGCACTCAAAAGGACTCTAGATTCCAATCCTAAAATAAATGATCTGAAGTTTATGGGATAAAATACGCTGGAAGGAGGCAATTAAGGCATCCCCCATCATCCAACACAAGGTACTCAGTAAAGTTGTCTAGTGTGGAAGGACTCGATCATAAAGTGCACGAACCAGTAACTGTACCGGGAATGGCCCACATGCAAAGTCAAGATAACTGAGGAAATGCCAACACAAGTTTCAACTTCCTTCGAACAAGAGCATAACGGCGTATGGTGACTAAATGAAGGCAGCATAGACTCAATATACAAACTGGGACATCTCTGTGACACAGGAGGCATCAACAGAGGCTCCATAGGGACTGGAAGCTTACCCAGTCCATGGAGATAAACTCAAATAACGAGTATAGCTCCTAAGTCAAACTATAACCCAACCAATGGATGTGATATACAGTGCTCTGTTCGAAGGCGACATGACTCGACAGCTGCCAAAAGATAACATCTTTCCTTGTCTGACTTTTTGGTTTTTTTATTTTTTTGGACTTTTTCAATTATTTGAAAATCTTGAAAAAAGAATAAACTAGCTTTATAGTTACAAACTAGGAGGAGACGAGTGTCATAAGGGCAAACAAACTAGTTCCAAGCAGTGGAACATACCTATGCTCAATGCAAGGATACATGTGTAGGATATCGACACTCGGGGGAAAATATCCTCCCGGTAAAAAGGGAATCAAGCTGTGAAGGATATAAAAATGGCTCTGCATGGCTAGAAATGAGACAAGCTCAGGCTATATGGCTGAAACACAATGTCAGGGGAGCCAGCATAAAGCTCAATAAGGCAGGAAAAGCTCATGATAATGCATTCACAACTCGACATAAGGGAAGTCCAAAGGGAAAAAGGCCAGCATAAGATCAAGAGGAGTATGAGGCTCTTGCTAAATGTCATGGCAATACTATACAACGGACTCCCACACCCTAAAGGAGAAAAAGTTGGCATGGGAACCAAATGCAAAATAAGGCGCTAACTAGGGTACCCATGTAAGGTGGAGCTCTACCACTCATATCATGCCACTTCTATAGGAGCAAGAAGGTTCCCTGACATAATAGAGTGGGTTCATACCTAAGGTAATGGTGACATGGTCATAAGGTCATGCAAAATGCAAACGGTGGTGATCCTAACCTATATGCTAGTATAGACATTATACCTAAGATCGGTACAAACGGGTCAATCCAAAGGCTGAAATGACACTGAAAATAGTCTTCTACATCACAAATTATGTCAGAAATGGTCCAAAATGGTTAGAAACTGTCAAAACTATAGGAAAGGGGGTAAAATTTTCAAATATTTGAAATTTTTTCTATAAATAGTAAAAAATATAAATCATTTGAAACTTTTACCCATTGGAGCTCTGATATTCAACTACAAATTCCAGGAGATCCAGCTGGCGGAATTCACAACCGTTTCTTCCAGGTAGTTACTCATGCTCTCCTCATACATTTCAATATAATTTTTGTTGATTTTTATGGTAAAATGAGGTACTTCAGGAAAATTCTACATGAGCATTGAGGTCCACGCAGGTATCGAAGCTTTTTCCATGTATAGGGATGGTTATACGTGGAAAAGGGGCTAGAAACCGAGTACATACACGGTTGTTTGAAAAACAATCGCGTATGACGCCGCACAAGTGGATTTACAAGAATCTAATGGACAAAATGGTAATTTCTCATGCAGGATGGTGCTAGAATGGAGAGAGAACGAGCATGGTGAAGTAGGGAAGCTGTAAGGGTTGACATGATGGCTCAACAAGTTCTTAGAAGATGTGGACTCTACAAGTTTTGGTCCCTTGGTGGCTTGAGGGCCAAACCAAGATTGCTAGAGATACTGGTAAACTATTGGGATCCAGACTCAGAGTCCTTCAGGATAGATGGGATGTCTCTCACTATAGAGGTGGAAGAAATATACTTCATCACAGGTCTATCTAGACGAGGGGAGGTGGTTAACCTTTGTTCCCAAGGTGGGTCAGGCGGTGGGCTTACTATCGATGAGTACGTAGCTGTGTACTGCTACCTAGATACTGAGAAGGTGGGGAGTCAAGTCCCTACCAATGCTATATAGGTGCTGGGCCTAAAGGCCATACTACTAACGCTGGGCAGGATAGCAGGCTTAGCCTCACTCCATCAGCCCTCGCGGCCACTGATGTACTATGTGGTGGAGTGTATGAGACTGACCATATATGACTAGAGCACTACACTACTGAGCAACATGAAACACCAGCTCAGTGAGTGTAAGGCAGGTAGGATACAGAACTTCGGGTTTAGTAGCATATTGAGCACATTTTTCTTCGATCGTGTTCCAGGATTGAGCCCTAGAGTGGATGTTCCTCTCCATGGGGTTCGAGATCCGGCCCAACGACATTGGGCAGATGCTATGCGCAGACTAGGGGGTGGTAAGGTGGCCAACCCATATCCAGCTGACTTCTTTTCATGGTGGTGACGATAGATTGTTGCCATAGATGACTACCCCTATGGAGGGATAGACTTCCGGGGGGATCCGGACATGCCATTGCCACCAGGATTGGCATACGGAGAGATAGGTACCGAATCTCGACTCTCACTCTTTTTAAAGTTTTTGAGTTATTTAATTTTTTTTGTATTTTCTTGATTATGTGGAATCAAAAAGACATTTTTTTGCGTGAGGACACATAGTGACATCTACCATTCATGTGCAGATGTAGGACTACGGTGACCAGAGGGCTTCCCATGTCATAGACAGAGGGGAAGAGGGGATGACATCACAGGTACGGATGCGGAGCGAACGCTCCAGGGCATTCATACCAACTTCATGCGACTGACTCACAAGGTTCCCATGGCGCAAGTTGAGGACTTTCCTGAGGCCATGCAGCGACAGGTGGTGGGTGTGCCATGCATATGGGTGTGTTTATTCCAACGGCTAGCTAGAGCCATAGTGACGTATCATGATCACAACCCTCCCCCTCCACAAGATTAGACACCTGGGAGTATATATATTTTGTACTACCGTGTATTATGTGATGGAAGCTTTGAAAGCTCCACTTTTGTATATGAAACTATGTATTACCACATTTTGATATATATAAAAAGTTTTATGGTGATCGGTTTATTTATTTACATGTGTAAAAATGTTTATGATTAATTTATTATGAATGAAACAAATGCCAATCTAACACGTAGTTAGCATATGAGTCAGCAACTTGATTATCATTTCTTGGAATGTGTATATATGTAATACTGTCAAATTGTCATTCTAACAATCTCACACATAAGAACCTTCTCAATAATGTCAAATCTCTAACATGGTACAAACCATTAAGCTGTGACACTACTAACTCCAAATCAAGACGTACCTCAAGTGATAGAACACCATGCGAAATGGCATCCCGTAGAAGCTCGATAACGGCACTATATTCAACAACATTGTTGAAAGATGGCCGTAGACATACACCTCTTGAAGACAATACCTGACCCATAGGAGTATAAATCACCCAAGCAGTAGAGGCTGAGTGTTAAGTGTGACGGCTTGCACCATCCGTGAATCCTATGTAGGTGGAAGATTCCATTGACATCTGCCACAAGAAACGGAAACTAATCACAAACCCGATCACGATAATAAAAAGACCTAACTATGCAAAGCTGTACAATAATATACAACAAGCAGCCTTGGCTAAAGATCGTGCATAGTATTTTTTGAGATAGAGCCCATTTCTAGGCTCCGCCAAAGCTGTGCCTTCATAATCAACTAACTCATAGGCACACTTCTCTAAGACATGCTTGACCACGTAAGGACCACGCCACATAGGATTAAATTTCCCTGCCCCCAAGGGTTCTTTCGATTGATCCCACAAAAGGACCAAGTCTCCTTCACTAAACACTCTTGGATGGACAGACTTGTCATATTGGACCTTAACGCGATGCTTATTAACCTCTAGAGCCACCAAGGCATCTCGACGCTGCTCATCAAGTTTCTCGAGGTGGACCAAATGCTCCTCCAAAGGTGAAGTGTCTGGTAAGAGCACCACAGCTAGCTTCAATGAAGGAATCTCACATTCAACCAGCAATATTGACTCCACTCCATGCACAAGTTGATATGGAGAAAAACCAATGGCAGTCTTAACCGCGTCTCGATATGCCGACAAAGCAGGGTATAACATAATATGTCAATTTGTCTTGCTCTGTGCGATGGTTCGTTGGAGAATGGACTTAAGTGATTTATTCACTGCTTCAACCTGTCCATTCACTTGGGGGTAATAAGAAGAGGAGTGCTCTTGCTTATACCCTAACTTGGATGCCAACTCTTCCATCATACGATTCTGAAAGTGTGAGCCATGGTCAGTGACAAGCTCTCTCGGAATCTCGAACTGAGTAATGATTTGGTTGAATACGAAGTGAGCGGCTGTCTCACCGTTGGATTTTACTGTAGGCATTGGCTCAGCCCATTTTGTGAAATAATCCACAGCCACTATAATATTATGGTGCCCCCTAGCCGAAGCTGGGATGCAATCCATAAAATCGAGCCCCCACTTGGTGAAGGGACTAGCGGTGATAATGGGATGTAACGGGGCAGGATTCTAGCACATATTCCGTGCAAACACCTGGCAAGGGTGGCACCTCTTGACCGCATCAACACAATCTTTAAAGATCGATGGCCAGAAATAACCCGCTCTCAAAATATTTTGAGTTGTAGAAAGCCCAGATAAATGACCACCACACGCCCCTCCATGGAAATCATTCAGCACAACCTCAGCCTCCTCGTGAGTTAAACAATATCGTAAAATGGAGTCTACCCCATGGTGGTACAAAGTATTGTCCACTATAAGGTAGTTCTTAGAGACATGACGTAATCGTCATCGTTCATCTCACGAGAGGTGAGTAGGGGTCCTCTATGTTTGCAAATATACTATGATATCTCCATACCATGGGTCAGACGTCGAGATTAAGAAGATGTGTTCATCAACAAACGTATCTTCACAAACCGACTCCTCGGCCTCGCTCGGGAAATCTGATATAAGCTCTGCAAAAATTAACGATTTCTTCAACTTTGCTGAAACAAATTTGAGATCGAACTCTTGCAGGATGAAAATCCATTTATTATACTTTCTCCCAATCATCCTTCGTGTGAGGATGAACTGAAACTGATTGACATGGGCCACAACCGAGGTCTGGCGAAGGAGTATATAATGTCTCAAACGTTGAACCACATGTACGGTCGCTAAGGCAAGCTTCTCAACATGAGAATACCAAATATTTGCGTCAATAAGGTTTCGGCTTAGATAATATATGACATGCTTCTGGAGCTCCTCATCCTCCTGAACCAATACCATACCAATCGTCTCTAAAGACGCGGCCACATATAATAGGAAATCACGGCTATAATCCAGAGGACTAATCACCGGGGCCGATGCTAGGGCTCGCTTAAGTGCATTGAAGGACTTCTGGGCTCACTCATCCCATTCAAAGGGAGTATCCTTCTTCAAGAGACGCATGAAACCTCTAGTCAAATTGGAAAAATTGACCACAAATCTTCGTAAGAATTTTGCCATACCTTGTAAACACTGAAGATGACGAATATTCTTCGAGGGAGACAGCTGAAGTATTGCCTCAACCTTCAAGGGATCGACTCTTATGCCCTCTTTTGAAACGATGAATCCTAATAAATGACTTGACTTTACACAAAAGATGCACTTATGAGGATTTAATCGAACCGAATAGTGTCGGCATCTTTCGAATACCAATCTCAAGTGATAGGAATGATGCATTCTCATGCGAGAATGAGCAGCAAGGTCATCCAAAAATACTTCAATAATAGACTTGAGATCGTGGAAAATCAAGGTCATCGCTCACTGAAATGTAGCTCCGGTGTTTTTAAGGCCAAAAGGCATCTTCCGATATGTAAACGTTCCCTAAGGACAAATAAATGCAGTCTTGTGTTGATCCTCAGGTTTAATCTGGATCTGATTATACCCAGAAAAGCTGTCCATAAAGGAGAACACCTCACTACCCGCACACTCATCCAAAATTTGATCTATAAATGGTGTGGGGAAGTTATCCTTAGGACAGGCATGATTTAAATCACGAAAATCAGTGCATATTCGGATCGCTCCCTGCTTCTTATGCACCGGAACGGGGTTTGAAACCCAGTCCGTCAAGGGAACAAGATAGATGAAACTGGATTTCAACAGCTTCTCTATCTCTGCCTTAATGGCGGGTGCTTTCCTAGGATTCACGGTGCATAAGCATTGTCGAACAGGCTTAGCGTTGGGGTAAGTCTTAATCTCATGTTCGACAATCTGAGGGTCAATACCTGGCATCTCATCATAAGACCAAGCAAAAATATCACGAAATTCCTTGAATAGCTCGGTATACTCGAGAATCTCGGCCTGGGAACAATTCACCCCAATATAGACATTCTCAATGGTGCCAGGATTTCGAGAGATGTTGATAGAAATCATGGAAGATATGTTCGCCATGTTCCCATCAGCCATCTGACTAGGAGAGCTTAATGGAATCATGGTACTACCAACTCTTTGACTAAGAATCTCCCTATAATCCTCATGCTCCAAATAGTCAAGCGGTGGAAGGAAATATGATCTATGATGAAGTTCCTCCCATGGCGGCTCAAAACCCGACATGGCCTCGATAATCGCTTCATCTGAAGGAAAAATCGTATCCAGGCAGTCGTGGGCATGAGAAGACTGTACTGCCCATGCGGGTAGCACATAGGGGTCTTCCTCTTCCATCCGTGAAAAGGAAGAACAAGGCTCTGCAACATCCATAAGATTGGCTTGATAAGCTATCATGGTTGCAAGAAGCAGCACGTTGGTTTCGATAGGCTCACTCGAAATGCTCAGTGTAGGAAGACTCCAAGGATCTCCCATATGAGTCGTGTGAAAAGACACTGAGGTCGTAGAAGTCAAATCCCTATCGAAACGAGATCCTATCATGAGGATTGGCACAGGACAACTAAAGCTTCCCATAAGGGATGGATACATGCCTACACCCACACTCCCAGTTGTTGGCTGAGAGTGTTCAACGACCGGAACCGAAGTTCCCAAAGATGCAGTAATAGGGGAATTCTTGAATGCCATTTGATCAATCGTTACAATCTTCCCATTATGAGGAAAGCATACAACGTGAAACATAGAAGAAGCAACAGCTTGCATACTATACATCCAGTTCTGACCCAGCAAGAGATTGTAGTCAAGGGGCGCATCAAACACCTCAACCTCTATCGCAATGGTCTTCCCTCCCAAATGGACTTTAATGGATGGAATGATGCTATGCGGCCTCAAAAGATATCCCGTCAAAAGTAGTTAACATAGTCGCTAACTTCGACAACTCAGGGGAACCAAGACCCTTCCAATAGGATAAAGACATCACAGATGCAACAACTCCCTCATCAATCACAGTGCACTTGACAATCGTATTAAGACATTCTACATGTACCAAAAGCGACACATAGTAGGGCAAGCGAGGCTGATGACCTACGGTTTCAAATTTGATCACTGAGGAAGAATCATCACCGTTCACACCAAGAGTAGAAAGAAAATCCTTCCTTTGCGAAGGAGAAATATGAATCACTTCCAATGCAGACATCGTACAAGGAGTATGGCCCAAATCATCGACAACTGAATAATTCTGGGCAGCTCGGGCATTTGGATTATGCCCTGAGCGCTTAAGTATCCTCTTAGGAATGCGAGGTGTAGCTTCAGGTTTATCCACAGGTTTCTCAATGCGCAAAGGAGTTCCTGGTGGATTGGGTTCTTTTCCAGGGTTAGGTTGTGATGATCCATAATATTTTGTATGAGTCACAACCTTGGCAGCACGGACCATGTTAAAGCACCCACGAGCACTAGTCTCTGGTGGATCATTCTCACTAGATTGCTCCTGGGACTTCGAGTTCATATTCTGGTTATGCGGTAAAGGGTTCGTTAGCACAGCTGGGCCTTGTGCTAAGAGTCTCGAAGCTTCATCAATTCTAGGGCACAAGTAAGTGAGGTGATCATCCTTACATATCTTGCAAGTGAATTTAACCTTACGTTTAGCTTACTTGTCCCCACTAGCATTCTGACCATTCTTGTCATTATTGGAAGCATTCTCATTTCTATTCCCACCCTTTCAATTATTATTCTTACCCTTTTTCTTATTCCGTCTGGGTTGCTGGTTACCCTTCTGGTCCGACGATTGCACAGAAAGTACACTCGCCATTTGGGCGGGTTGAGACAAAGCTATAGCTTGTCCTGAAGCAGACTGGTTGAGTGATAATTGACTAACTTGTTTTGCAACCGAATTTGCAGGTTTCGCACTTGCACAACCCACAATGCCATCGGCATGTGGTCCAGGTTTAACCTTGGGATCGAAACTAGAATGAGGAGCATTAGGAATAATCTCATACAACAAACCGAACTGAGCATAAATCAAGTCCAGTTCCTGCACCCTAAAGATCTCTTGTTCCTCATTCTGCACTCCGAATGTAGAAACATCCTTCGCGATATATGGCAATAAAGACTTGAGGAACCACTCGAGAAGGAACTCCGGCGGTATAAAAGATTTAATTAATCTCTTCCGTCTACGCCACTCCTGAATATGATTAGAAATATGGGTGGCTTTATCCTGCCGAAATGTCGACAAGAGTTCAGTACCAACATCATAGCGCACTGGTAGCTGGAAGTGATTAAGAAAAGTCATCGCAAGATCGTCGAACAAGGTAAAGGCTCCCTTTAGTAACTCTATATACCATTTCACAGCAGGCCCTGTAAGGGTGCGTTGAAATAGTCGCAAGCGGACTGAGTCTTGATGTAATGAATTCGAAGAGCACCAAAGGTGAAACATGGCAACGTGTTCGCTCGGATCCTGTCCTAGTTTTCCTTTGAACTTAGGTATATCCAAATAAAGCTTGGTAGGGACAGCCGGCCAAGCCGGGTCATGAGCCATGGGATCGTTCGTAAGTCTCGATAAGTCAGGAAGGTTGAGTGTCACGAGGAAAGGGAGCTTAGCATGATGAGGTCGATGGACCGCTCCCTAGTTCACATAGGTTTGGGCACCACCATGGCCTTGGCCATAGTTTCCTCCTCATGTCTGACTTGTATAAGGTGACGTGGAAGTACCATAGTAAGGTGGACCTTGACTGGTAGGAGTTGCGAAGCCATAATTAGGAGATTAAACAGGTTGTTGATACTCACCTCCATAAGGTGAAGAAACGTCTCCATACTACAGACCATAATAAGGTCCATAGGTCATCGCA
Organism: Pseudotsuga menziesii; assembly: GCA_001517045.1. NCBI lineage: Eukaryota > Viridiplantae > Streptophyta > Pinopsida > Pinales > Pinaceae > Pseudotsuga > Pseudotsuga menziesii. The sequence goes on from LPNX010607681.1 coordinate 569,662, forward strand.
TGCGATGTCCCATGGGACACTTCATAAGTAGGAAGATAAGCTCTAGAATGGGGAACATACATACCCAAAGTAGGTACATATGCCCTGGACGTAACAAGCTGACCACTAGACGGGTGAATATAGCCTCCCGAAGCAGCGAGTGGTATATGAACTTGAGACACAATGGGTCTAGTAACCGCAGTACGGACCTGACTCGTAGCCATATATCGACTCGAAGGACCACATGGATAAGGTGGAGGATGTACATTTGAAGAACTCGGAACCGAGGACGAAGGAATCTTAGTAATAAGATATGTACCAGTGCCTATCATCACTCGTCTCGGACCTGGTATCCTAATCGGATCACTAACTCTAGACCTAGGAGGGGGATAAGATGGAGCTTCCACCACTGGGATGGAAGGTGCAATGTGACTAGTACTCCCAAACCTCTCTACAAGGTAAGGAATGGGATTTCCCCCAGGCATAGTGCTAGGCTCAAAGCCTGATTCAACATGAAATGTCAAATCGTGCATAGGAAAACCAGTCGTAGCATAACTACCGTAGCTAGTGCTAGGCGGGTCAAAGTGAGTCTCGACATCATCCATAATTCCATACCGGTAACATGTCAACGGGGAATCAGCCTTAGGGTGAGTAGGTCTATCATGCAAAGATCCTATCTGGGAAATCGCAGGACCAAACTCAGCTAGGTCAGGTGAAGGATCGTACGTAGGAGTAAGTTCCCCATCGTCAATACGAATGGGAGGATGTGGCTCAGGAATAGTCTCTAAATGATCCTCCATGGTGTGTGAATCAGTGTGTGACATAGTCCGCCTAGACAGTCTAGGCCCCTATCCCAAAGGAGGAGGAGAAGTGGAAGGCGGAAGTCCTGCTAACCGACGAGAACGGCGTGGAACCACACTCGAATCCATAATGACTCAACAAAAAACAAAGACTCTCTATTTACGTAAACCCTAGGCCAACTAGCGTGCACAGAGCAATTACTAATAAAATCTAAAGCCAAATGCAAGCAAACAAGGGCTGGATAAGTGAGCTCCCGAATGTGGCCGGTATGTCTCGCCTAGGAGAGGCTTGAGAGGCCCTTGTCACCACAAGCAGAGGTAGGTAACCAAATATTGTGGCCCTTAGCTTCAACGCGTAAAGCGATTGTGCTGTCCGACCCCAACCTAGCCGGGACACATGCAGAATAAACTCTACATGTACCCCCTCGATATCCTAGGTAAGGTCACTAAGGTCACCTCAATATAATCAAAGCTCAGGAGGACAGTTGCAGGTGAGATTGACCGTATGTGCAGGGTAGCAAAGCCTGAAACTCTCGAAAGAGCCCCCAAATACGAATACAATCCTGGAAATATCGCCGGTGCTACTCAGTTATGACTAGGGGTCATCCCAATCAATAACCGCTCACACTACCTCATGCTTAACTCCTGTTTGAGAGGAGGATCCTGAGAACGATGGTTATACCAAGGATTTCACACACTCCATGGACAGACACCTAGATGTTGTTGTTTAGTGATCTTGGAGAATTGACTTACAATGAACTATTCCAAGATCCTAAAACCTAAGCTTGTTGGTGCACCTTAAAAAAGAAAAGAGTGTAATTCATTTTAATTAGCATTGATTTTAGTTGGCTTTATTATTCAAAAAATAGGATATGGTCGTGCAACTAGTGGTGTTATGACACAACAGAAGTAAAATGCACACCGTAACAATCAATGCACATGCATTGTGTCCATGTAAACAGGGTATGCTACTACGTGAAATGCACAATTTCTTCTTCAAATGATGAATGCAAATTTTCCTATATGAATTCCTAATTAGTACTCCAAAGCAAATCTAGATCTAATGCAAGTACAATGCAAAGTGTAAAATGCAATGCATTATGATAAGCACATGTTTTTGGATTTTTTGAAAATATAAGAGATGCAAAAAGAAAAAGAATGATTCTACCAACCCCAGACTCTGCAAGCACACATAGACAGCATCCAAGCAAAGCACTAAGGTAAAAGAACTCTAATGCACTAATCTCAAACAAAAAATTGAAAATGCCATGACAAGAACTTACCTAAAAAATAAAAAATAAAATTTAGGCTAAAAAAAACATTTCCAGTCAGAACCAGAGGTCAAAACAGACTCAAGCAGTGCCAAAGGAGACTCAGCAACTAACAGCATTCACCCAGCAACCAATTAACTTCCACAAAAGGGAAAAATCCAGGGTATACATGACTGTTCACAATAAACCTGCGTGTATACGCGGAAATCACAGAGGAAAGCACGTGTATACGCAACTATAAATCAAGAACCCGCGTATAGGAAGAAAAGGTGCATAAAAACAAGGCAAACAGACAAGCTGAGATAGACTTTACTCCAATCAGACTCTACCAGGCATACATGCCCCCAGACCCGACACAGAAACAAGAGAGAAAGAGCAATTCAAATACATTGAATGCCAAGAAAACCACCCCCAAAGGACAACTACTAGGAAATCCCCAGCAGAGTCACCAATTCTGTTATGGAGAGAAATTCCTATGGCTTGGGGTACCACAACAGATAGCTTTGACTCCAGAAATCAATCTTTCCCAATATGCAATAGAAATAAAATGTCTAACACTAAAGGATCAGACCTCGTACCTTATTCCGTACGGTTGAAGTAGATCCCCGTTGAGCTTTCCAATCTTCAGCTTGAATTGATATAATACTTCCTCAACAACAAGTAAACAATACAAGCATACTATATATCATGGTGTTAGATCTATTCTAGCATATATAATCAATAATGTAAAAGCATTTGACATATTCCAATGGATACAATATTCAATCAAATACACATCATTGGACAAGGAAAGATAGTTCTTATTAATATAAATCAGAGATTACAAGATAGATACAACCTCTGACGGCACGTCTGGGAATCAGAGAAACTGAATCCCCCACTTGGGCCTCCACCACCTCAATCCTCCATCACTTAGATAGCAAGCTCACTAGCAAAGGGAAAGCTTGGGAAGAACACGATAGTGCTCCAAAGGGACAAAGGGATGCAGACTCAAGCATAAATTCCAGCAACAATGGACTATAGTTTCGATGCTTTCAATCTCTCTATATGCCTTCAATGTACCAAGGGGTTCCTTATATAGCTTCACAAGGGATAATGAAGGGTCGAATCCAAGCGATCTCAAGGCATATGGAAGGCCAGGAGTCGAATGAGTCAGATCCATGTCAAGGAAAACTCCAAAATGATTTGTACTATGCACACATCCCGATGTATGCAGATATAGGGGTAAAACTCGCGTATGTATGCGATTATCGGGGAAAAAGCCGTGTATATCATATTTTATATAGTTTTTAGGGATGATCAAGGAAACATCAAAGGATAAAATATGGTCCATGGGGTCTAAAGAGTCTGCAGCGGGATAGGGGAAGGCCATACAAAGTGTGATTCACCTAGAGTGGTGAAATCCGCTATAACAGATACCCAGGAAACTCTTCTTAAGTACACTGGTGGTATGCATTCTTATTTGTGACATACTTTGTTGATGTTTAACCCCGGTAACTTGGATGATGTATGTGTTCAAGATACACATTTAGAAGCTAGGGGTAAGCATGATAATGATTCTTTTATGAAGAAGTCATCTAAATTTGACAACAAAGATAAAAGCAAAGATAAGGGTAAGAAATCAGCTACCATCAAGGAAGAGGGTGAAAAGCCTACATGCTCACATTGTCAGAAAGAGCATGATGTTTCTAGGTGTTGGAAACTTCACCCAGATTTAAATCCTAAATGGATGGGAAGAAATAAAAATAAAGATAAAGATAATCAAGCAGCTGCAGTAGTAATTCAAGACTTGGGATCTAATTCAGGTGATGAGACTAAGATCACAGCAATAGGGATCCAAGGTAAAGATAAAGGTATATCGCTTTCCATTGATGCAAGTTCAAGTTCATGTGCATGTACAAGTACAAATATGCTATCTACTTCTATGCAAAGTGATAAAAGAAGAAGTGAACTGTTTCATGTTCGTTTCATTACAAATCATACAAAGATTGATACATTGTTTGATAGTGGTTCTCAAGTGAATTTGATATCCGAAGAAGTGGTTAAGAAATTGCATTTAATTACTATGCCTCATGAAAAACCCTATCCTCTTGGTTGGGTTACCAATGATACACAATTTCAAGTTACAAAGAAATGTGTTTTGAAATTTGCAATCACTAAAAAGTTTATGGATGAGGTAGAACTAGATGTAGTACCACTTGACATTTGTGGGATTGTACTTGGGAGTCCATTTTTGTATGACCAGAAAGCAGTATTTTATAGAGAGAAGAAAAAATATCATCTCTTTAAAGGTGGTGTGGAATATATTGTTCGTGCACATCGTATGAAAACAAATCTAGCATTAGTCAGTACAAGTCAAATGAAAATGATAGTGAATGCTAGTAGGAAGTTTGCATTAATGGCTGTTAAACGTGAATAATTGGGAAGTGGTAATCTGGAGCATGGGATTAAATTAATTAGAAGTGTTCCCAAGTATGGTGCTTTGTTATAAGGACCCGAAAGACTATCACTTACTAGAGATGTACAACCTGAAGTGTAGTTGCAGCAAAGCATGCCTCTTCCAAATATTGGCATGAATCTAATGATTATTCAAAAGATTGTTCATGATTATTGTGTGATGTGCAATTCTATTGATAAAGGGTTGGGATTGTACACACCTATTCATACTTCATCTCGTCCAAAATGTTGTAAAGGACTTTGATGGGGGATTACCAAGTAGTTTGTGTTTTCAGTATATTGGGGTTCATGTTGGGCTTCCTATGACTATTGTACCTGTTCGGCACTTCCGAATATTGGGGCAATTTTGGTCAATTTTTTGGAGTCTTAGGGACACTAATTTTGAAAGGAGCACAATGTATTGTCCACATGTTATTGGGAAAACATGGGTAGTAAGTAGAACAATCATTCAATTTCTTCAGAATTATTGTGATGAACATCCTAGAGCTTGGGGTGAACAGTTGCAGCACATGTGGTACATTAAATCTCCTTTTGAGACTTGTTTTTGTTATCTATTGAAGTCACATGTGAAATTTTCTTTCGGCACAAATGATGTGAAAGGTGGACATCATGATGCAAAGAAAACAGTGCAGCAGATAATGCAAGAATAGCAGGAGAAGAGTCAAGCAATTTGCAAAGCCGGGCATGAGAATCATCATCCATTTGAGGTTGAAAAGCAAGTTTGGTTGCAGATCATCCAGGGAAGGTTGAAAGGTAAAAAGCTCAATGTGAACAGTTGCAGCACATGGGGTACATTAAATCTCCTTTTGAGACTTGTTTTTGTTATCTATTGAAGTCACATGTGAAATTTTCTTTCTGCACAAATGATGTGAAAGGTGGACATCATGATGCAAAGAAAACAGTGCAGCAGATAATGCAAGAACAGGAGGAGAAGAGTCAGGCAATTTGCAAAGCTGGGCATGAGAATCATCATCCATTTGAGGTTGAAAAGCAAGTTTGGTTGCAGATCATCCAGGGAAGGTTGAAAGGTAAAAAGCTCAATTTTGTTTATGATCATTTTGAGATCTTTGAAAAGAAGTGTAAACATTCTTTCTGTTTGAGCTTATCTCTAGTTGCATATGCAAAGAATTTTAAATGGTATGAACCTCCTTTGGTCATGGAAAAGGAGACTAATATGCAGATTATAAGCAAGGCAAGATGTATGGAGATTGGAATGGTGAGGAAGTGGTACCCTCACCTACCTATAGGATGATCTAGGCTTTTGGAGGTCCAAAAGCTCTCCAATGGGGAGGAATGATTTGGTGGATTATTCATCTTTAAAATCACACTGATCCAATATGGTACAAGGTTCATTAATCGATGGTTTTAACTCATATGATAAAATCCCTTGACATTTGTGGCAACACACAATTATCGTATGAGTCGCGCAATTATCTCACGCCATGCAGTTATCGCATGGTGCGCAGCTTATCGCAGGGGCGTGCAGCTATCAAATGGTGTGCAACTTATTGCATGGGCGCACAGTTATGTATGGGCCACACAACTTTCAAGCCATCTAGTTGAACATCGAATGGTTCATGGAGGTTACTCACATGCTGCGACAACGGATCAAGTATATGGCGACATCCTTATATACCGCGACATTTATAGGCTGCGACAACGGATCGGGCATATGGCCAAGTCCTTATATGCCATGACATTTTTATGTTGCAAGGTTGATGGTGACATCAAAAGGTTACATACATGGCGTAGCCCAGTTGCAAGTCATTGCAATGTGTTGTGAGTCGGCACATGTGCAGGGAGTTGGTTGCAACGTTTCGGGGATCTGGAATGTCGTGGTAACATAACGCTTGGGCCATGACCTGGTGGGATGGCATGATTCAATTTAGCATATGGTTGTAACAATAAATAAAAGATAACAGCTGTGGTCCGTTACTCATCCGCTCGCAAAATGCTTAAATAGAGGATGCTGGCCACAGTAGAGGACCACCCACAGGGGGACAGATGGAGGTGGAGAGTGAGTGCATCGTCTTTCTGAGGAGAGTTCAACTGTAATTTATCCAGATTGTTGTTTGTATTTAGAATTCGATCGTTCTCTGTTATAACTAGGCTTCTTTGCTTTTGAAGAACAGATTGTAATTTTCAAAGAGGAGTCTTGAGGACTTTTTGTCCAGCATTCTGTTTGTATAGCTGCTGAATTTGATTTTACGAACCGAGTAAAGAGACACAGATTGTTTGAGAGCGCAGAGCATCGTTTCTCTGTTATGATAATATTAGAGAGCTTTTTGCTGCGAAGTGTCCAGATGCTGTTACTGTAGAAGTTGATATTCTCTGTTACAGTTTAGCTTTCTTTGTTTTTGAATGCTAATTGTAATTTCTAGAAGAGAGGTCTTCAAGACTTTGTACAGAATTATGTTTACAGTTACTGAAGTTGTTTCCAGAACCATTTTTTGTACCATTTCAAAGAGATTAATTGGATCGGTACCCATTGGAGAGGGACCTGTAGACGTAGCCCAGTGGAGGGGGTGAACTCCGTTATCTACTTCTGTTTACGACTCTCTGTTTTTGTGTTTCTTCCTTGCATCTGCTTACCTGTGTAGTTGTTCATTTCTGTTCTGTTCTGAGCACTTAATTTCTGTTAATGTTGTTCCATTAAT
>LPNX010607681.1:580245-609206 GCA_001517045.1 Pseudotsuga menziesii
TGACATTTAGTGTCTCCATTCTATTTCAGACCTCTCAACCATGGAGCCTCCCCACATGGTTTGTCTCGGTTGCTAGGAACTTCATAGTCTCACTTGCACCTTTTTCATTACTGCTCATTCTGAGCTCATCAAGACAGTCACATGTCCACATGCACCCCTAGGATTCTCTCATAGTCTTCACTTCCAGCGATACCTATATTCAAACATTGAATAAATTCACATGTTTAGTTTATTCTTATCAGTTTTTATCTCTTAAACAAGAGCTTAAAACCTCATAACCAAATCATATACACATGCATATTCATAAGCAAGAATTGCAAAATAATCCAATACTTATCTATATTCTATGTTTCCTTGTTGGTCCACAGGATCCTACTTTGCTTTGCAAGCCTTGGGATCGCCTATCGACTTGGATGTTAGGTCAGCACGTAGGCTGCTTCACAACATCATATATATATATATATATATATATATATATATATATATATATATATATATATATATATCAGGCACAGTCAAGCCAACCTTCAGTTGGGTTTATCAGACCATCAATAATTACCTGCACTTATATCAACAACCAAGCATCAGCCAAGCCAACACCGTTGGGTTTATCAGGCCATCAACAATAATACATGCACTTATACCAACACAAGAGACCACTCCCTTCTTTGAGTTGACAGTCCCCCAGAAATGTCTCCTTCTCTGTGCTCTTTACACTACCCCATATCACACAAGAGACCACTCCCTTCTTTGAGTTGACAGTCCCTCAGGAATGTCTCCCTCTCTGTTCTCTTTAGTAGGAGGTAGGATAAGCTCAAGCCATTGTCCATTCAGTGTACAGTACTAGACTACATCTGTTTAGCCTGATAGCACAAACAATATAATCATATTTGTTAGTGTTATTGCTCTAAAAACCATAATCATGTTTCATATCATTCTCTATCAAGTATTGAGACACCAAGAGTGCATCCACTCTCTATGGTGTAATATATATTGAGAAACCCTTTCATGATCCGACATCGAAAAAGTGTGCACCTTTTTTCGGTGTGTGCCATGTAGGCCCTATTCATGCTCAAGCAATTGGTCATAATGGAAATAAAATCAAAAACATGTTCTGCATATGGAATTTTAATAATTTGACATGGATATTCTTAGCTAGGGTCACAGAACACTTATCCATTTGCCGAGGCAGTATTCCTTCATTAAGGAGGAATGGGGGCTCCTTTCTCTGAGTTGACAGTCCCTCGGTTTTCCATCCCAACTCCTTTTCACATTTCATATTCACACATGTCTTACTGACATAATCCATACTATCTCACTCATGTTGCTTACCAAACATGTAGTGCAGATGAGACATTTCCAGAATGTCCAATGGAGTTTCACCCGAAACCCATTTCCAAGATAGGGGAAAACCTTCCCATGAAGTTTGGCTCCTTCAGGCCATCACACATGGTCTTCCTACAATGTGTACCCCTGGCACATTCATCAAGTAGCCAAACAATCAAGCATTATCTGATAATACAATCCAAATTGATTGTTCCATAACTAAGCAATGACATTAGTAATTAAATTCAATAGGAATTTACAACTCTGTCTACTATAGAAATTGGTTTGCTTAGCAATGAGGTGATCCTTATTTGTGGGTCTCTTGTAAGAAACACCACTATGCCCATTATGATTTTATGCTTACTGGCATAACATGGATACCCACTTACAATGCGTCCTCCTGACACAATCTTATGCAAGCCAATAATGATTAGTAGTTGTTAGCAATTTTTCAAATCCAAAATTCACAATTTCAAATTTAACAACCCATTATGCATACAAACTATTTTCATAGCCATGAGACTCTTCTCATAAGGTTTGGCTCTTTCACATGGTAGATTCCGGCATTTGTCATGGTATTACTCTCATTTCCATGCTCTAAACAATCTACCTAAAAAATGAACTTCAATCAGCCAAACACTTGGTAAGTCTGGATGCATATAACCTTTTTATTGCTGCAACCATCACTAAAGCACTTTCAGAATTTATAAAATTCAATTACTTCCAGCTGTTAATCACATCAATATTACCAAAACTTGTTCTCTTCACGCAGTCATTATCATACCTTAAATTGCAGGGTACAATCCCCTCATTTATGTAATTTAAATGAAAGGTTTAGATACTTCTTACTTCACAAGCGTATCATTTGTACCACCTTGCTCTTTCATAGATAATTTCCAGCAGCCAATCGATCCTGACTAGCCTCTTCATGCACTTACTATCTTGCATTCATAACAGCTTTTGAAATGGTTCCAAAATTGTCATCAATTCATCATTTCAGACATTAGTTATTCATAATATCACAATGCACTATATTAATGCATTTATGTAATGCATCACAACATTTGCACCCATACTTAGGTAATCATTTACTCACACCCATCATATGCATCCATTCAATGCATAACTACAAGATTTATGAAATCTTTTATTGCATATCCACTCAATTCTACCTTGCATTGACTTAGGAATACTATGCATTCAAACATACCATGCATGGCGTAACCATGACTACTTCATATAGGATGCATTACTATAATCAAGATCATTAGTACTCACTTCCTTTGAGTTACTAAGCTCATCACAACATAATACAAGCATGACACATTTCTATATGAATGTAGTATAAAATGAAAATACTCACAAGGTATGAGACCTCTTGCTTCTACCACTCCATGCAATTGTCATAATTAAACTCTTACCTTCGTGGGTCCTACTTACACCCTTGAGATTACCATTTTGGTTGGTCCTTTGCAGGAGATTGCATAATTTGCTCACCAACTTTTGATTCTAGACTTGCTTCCTTATCCCTTTCTTCACAGGGTTGCTAGTCACATTTGGCAGCATCAACAACATATTCAGCCATGTCCACGTTGGCATTGGTTTTTCCACTAATGCCAATCATCAATGCAATAATTATCATTAGTGGTTCATTATATATGTATACTTCTCACTAATCTTACCAACATGTATATCCTATGCATGCAAGTCATATCTTCATACATTTCATGTATGAAACCTATAAATGTAATTATAATTAGCAAGATAGGTTTTAAGGAAATTTCCCTTTTCGGGTCCCTCATCCTTGTATGGAACTCCTTTTCCACACAACAGCTGGTTTGACTTCATGGTATTGCTCCCTATAGGCATGCAATTTCTAGATTTGTCCAAGTTGACAGCAACACATTTCTCTTTCAAGCAATCACTTAGCACTTTGCTGCTCCACACTCTAATTCTGGTGACTCTTACTTATTACCTATTGGGTAATATTTTCAACACCTATCCACATGCTTCATTCTGACCTTGGGTGTGAAAACCACATCATTTCAAAAATGATGGCAAAACACACCATTGAATTTTTGGTCTGAAATGCAAGTTTCAGCCACCTAGGGTTTTCTTCCTTGTCCGTCCTAAAACTACTGAAAACCCTAATGAGAAAATTCACTGCAACACCCACTGGAACATAGCTTGTCTTTGCTGAAAATTCCACTGAAAGCAGTTGAAATTCCACTGAAAAACCCATAATTTATTTCTCCCTATCGAGTCTCTTTCCAACTAAATTTCCTACATTTTGGCGTCCATAAGCTCTATTTTTCTCTGTGCTCATCGGCGGTCTGTTTGTCTATTTCCTTCCACTATATTGGGCCCATAATCATCTAACCTTCTGAACTTTATCGGTGATTAGAACCCTTAAGCCTTGCGCTACATCGGCGATGCAAAGGACTGTTCATCAGTGGTTAAACAGTTAGCGTCTTTCGTTGTTTTGGGTCCCCATCCATCTAAGCTTTTGATCCCTTTATCATTTATTGGTGATGCCGAGGACTGCGGTGTATAGACAATTGGGTACACTAGCCACTATGGCATTGGTGATTGACCCTCTATTCATTGGATGAATAGCTCTCTAGGTTTCCACAACGGTGGTTCACCAACTGTTAATCCCTTTCAATCAGCGGTCTCTTCAACTATAATTTTTCAATCGGCACTCTGCTCCTATAAACGTTGCCGATGTTGGCCATTGCATTAGTGATCCAAACAACTAAGTTTTGCCAACGTCTCTGGTACTTTAAAAAAAAAAATTCAAAAAATTTTCTCCCCGAAAAAACTTCCTTCCTTGCCTGCTACATCGACGGTTCCGACAACTGTAGCTTCTGCAGTATCGACACTCTAGTGCTCTAACATCGGGCAGTTAGTCTTCTAAGCAGCCACAATGACAGATCCACAATCATCTAATTTCTTTTGACGTGAGTTGCCACATCGGCGTTTCCATCCTCTAAATTTTCCCAATCAAATCAACTAAAATTTCACCGACGATTTACATACATAAGAATTTTTCGGTGAAAAACTTCCTTTATTCCTCCGCCGCGTCGGCACTTGTATCATCTATCTTCCATTGATGTATTGGTGTTAGCATCGTCTATCTTTTGCCGACATTTTTGGTACTTAGACAATTTTTTGGAAATTCCTTTTCCTCACCCACCGGTCCGAACGCCTTCAATTCTTTGTTGATGTGTCGACATCCTCACTATATATCCTCCACCAAAAGTCTCGGGGCTCATATCTTCTATCTCCTGCTGCCATTTCAGTGTCCCTTAGCTGAGTTGAGCCGTCATTTCAGCTCGGACTCCATCTATTTTTCGATGACCTTATACTCAAGCAAAATCTTCAAATTTTTTTCCATCTAGTCGGGTCTCTTCCCTGCTAATTCTCCTGGTGTTTCAGCGGCTGAAACCTATAATGGTTTCCAATTGACAATCTAAAGTGCAACTTAATTGAAATCTACAGTCAAAACCTGTAACCGTCGGAATCTTAGTGCTCTAAACTTCCATAATGGTGGCGCTCGAACCGTTAACTCCTTTCGATGTTAATCAGCGACGTCATCAACTAATCTTTGCTAATGGATGATGATTCTACAACTTAGAAAAATTTTCAAAATTTTCTCTCTAGTCTTCTTTTCTGATTCATCGGCTTAACCATCTCTTTCGCTGATTCGTTTAACTATTTTTCAGTGAGAGCTTCCTCTATGTTCCGTTGAATCCATCGGCTCCATCTTTCCCTATTCGTCGTCGTTCAACTAACAACTTCCGATTGGTGACTGAAACGCATCCATCACGACATCGGCAAGTGGAACCTATAACCGTCGAAGGATTAGTGCACTAGGCTTCTGCAATGGTGACACTTGAACCACTAATTCCTTCCGCTGTTCATTGATGATGAATACCACTATCATTTTTCAGTGGCCAATGATCTCGTGCCTTAGAAAAAAATTTGGACATTCCTCCTCTGTCTTTCACCGCATCGGCCGTCAGATCAACTGCCCTCTGCGGCATCGGTTGTCAGTAACTCTATCTGTTGGAAGGATAGTCCTCTAGCCATCCGCAATGGTGGCTCACAATCAGCTAACCTCTTCCAATGTAGTTTCCAAACTTTTTTCCGCATTGGCAACTTGGCCATCTAAGCATATGCAATGTGATCAACTAATCATCGTCGATCGCTGATGATTTCACTACGTAAATTTTTGAAATTTCCTCTCTGCTGCGGGTGAGCTTTAGACTAGCATTTTGCTGCATCAGAAGAACTTCACACTAAGTTTTTCGATGAGACGACAACTCTGGGGCTTAGAAATTTTTTTTGAATTTTCCTGGTTTTGTTTTGGGCAGTAGGCACCCTCCCTCTGTTAACTGTTCCTCATGGCCCTCTGAGGCCCAAATAAGTTCTATCACTGCATCTTCATGGCCCTTTCAGTCCCATGCTACAGCCAGAGCTTTGATACCATACTGTAACATCCCCAACCCTCTAACTGGGCAAGAGGACACTACTACACTCCAAACATAAGGACATCTAGCCCCATGAACAAAACATAAAATGCACTGAACTTAACATACTTAGATGCATAATTACTATCAAAAAACAGAAGCACATTCATTCATTCACAATGTTTAACATGTTCATATTGATTTATAAAATGAACAAAATTGTAAGGATTTCAATCACAAGAAGATACTTATCTTTAACATGAGTTTGTTCCACAACCAGCTATGTTGCTGCAACATTCCACCCAACCATAGGCCTGCATGCTCCTTAATCTCTCAGCAACGCTGCCACCCCTGAGCCGGGCATGATTCCCCAATGGATAAGGAACTAATAGGCTTACACATAGCCAAGGATAACAACACCACAAGGGTACACAGTTCAACCAAGCCAACACAAGGAAATCAATCCTTTCTCTGCAACGTAGTCCCTCTGACCCTGATCTCCCTTCTAGTGCTATTCAAGATTTAACAAGGGAAAACAACTCCCTGAATAATTCTTGGCCCTATTGTGGCCAAAATGATTCCACAGAAACCTACAAAAGCCAAAATAGAAGGGAAAAACACATCCAACCAATCATGGCAACAACAGCCCACGAACATCCATGAACCCACAACACACAATCCCCAATGCAATTGGTGGAGAACTTACACCGACCGAAATGGGAAAGGTACAGAATCTCAATCTATATGTGAGGGAAAATACGCAACCCACAGAACTGTAGATGAAAATCATAGCCACGATTCAACACTGTCTGGAAATGGTGGAAAAGACGGTGATTCTCTGTGTGAACATGATGATGAACACCACCACAAGCTAGCAATCTGTGAGGCAGAGGAGAACGAACCTACTTAGAGGCCAACAATTGATGAGGAAGAGGAGAACCAAACCCCCAAACAATGAATCATGGCTCCTTTTAACTCCGCTCAGCCTGGGGAAAACGAACAACTCCTGATCGGGATAGTGGACAGGCCATCTATAGTCCAAAAGGCACGTCGTGGAGAGAGTGCAGGTGCGGGGAGAATGGAAACGTGGCATAGTGGTGTTTCTGTGAACAAATAGATGCTCCAACCAACAAAATAACAGTTAATAATGGTGGTTGGATAAGAATAAGGGAAGGTGAGTGAAGAGAGTGGTGACACATGGCTTTCCCCCATGGCTCAAGGTTCAACATTCCCCCTCGTTACCCTTAGGAATCATGCCCCTTCTCAATTTGGTTGTAGTGAACATGGCTGGTTGGGTTATTTAATTACAGATGCATAGTTACATGATTCCATAACTTAATATGTATGCCACATGTCCCGATATACCATTGGTGACGATTTCTATCCGAAACATAACATAGCCAAACTGATGGTGGGGCCTTTGCCTTTAGCTCCACACCATGGTTATTTACAATATATGTATCATGTATATTTAATGCAAATGGGGTCAAAACCGGGGTGTTACAAATATAAATAAAATAATAAATTGGAACCTGATAATTTGTAGAGGAGACAAACAACCCAAGGAGCCCATTCCACCAAACCTATTCCTGAAGATAGCTCAACTTCTTGTCTTATAACCCCCGAGCCTGTCCACTGGTCCACCTGGTTGAAAGCACTGTGTGAATGATGGGATAGCATAACCCCGCAACTCCACAGAAGTAATCAACAACAATACTTCTATCCTCAGCAGTAAAGAACTCATCTAACAAGTTGCACTAGTTCTGAAAAACAATCTTAATCACTCAAAAACCACTTCTTCCTTTCCCCACATCGAATCTTTTGTGCACAATTCTCAACTTCAAAATTTTAACAAGGTAATCATTGAACAAACCCCTACTGAAATTCGATGGGTAGATATTTGCATGCCTAGGTCTTTTGGTTAGTTTTTTACTTAATGAGCCACCTACTCTGTTCCACTTTCTTGGGAAACATGACCACAAAATTAGGGAAGTTGCTCCTTGCAACAGCTAGAAGTTGTTAAGGATTCTACAATGTGTCAATTTTCTCTCACCCCAGTCTATTGCACCTAGTGGGCCAATGGACACTCATTTAACAGCCTCCTTAGGCAATTTGTCTCATCTTTTATTTATTAATAATAAAATATTCAACATAATTAATTACATTCATCATTTGACCCCACATGGTTTATATTCACAAAATTTACAATAAAATAAAATATAATGTCTTCTTTAACATAGCATGTTATTGAAATTAGGGTGCATGACATACACCCCCCATTAAGTCTAACATCGTCCTCGATGTTACTTTATTCATCATCCTCAGAGCTACGCTAGAACAAAATTGGATATGATGCCCGCATATGACTCTCCAATTCCAAGGTTGCTTCTTTGGGACTAAGGTGGTTCCATTGCACCTTCACCTGCCCAATGGTGCGATTCCGAAGCAAGATCTCTCTCTTGTCAAGGATACAATCCAGTTCCACCAGAAAATATCCTTCAGGTTCCACCTACACATCATTCCAATTTATAACATGAGTAGGTCATGTACATACTTTTTTAAAATGGATATATGAAAAACATTATGAACTTTAAGGTTTGGTGGTAAGTATAATTGGTATGCCACTGGTCCAACTCTGGACAATATCTCGAAGGGCCCATAGTACCTGGGTTCTAGGGAACTCTTTTTAGGTCTTACCTTAATGAAAACATGTTCTCCCACCTGTAACTCTTTATGTGTTCATTTGAGATCCTCTTGACTCTTCTTTCTGTCTTGTGCAACCTTCAAATTAACTTGTACCTGCTTCACGGTTAATTCCATCACCTTTAATAACTTAGGTCCTAGTATTAACCTGTCAACGGGGTTTCTCCATGAGATGGGAGTATTGCATTTTCTGCCATACAAAATCTTAAATGGGATGAATTTTGATGAATCATGGTAATGGTTGTTGTATGCAAACTCAACCAAGCGTAAATAGTCCTCTCATTTACTTGGTTGTTCTCTAACATACAACCTTAACATATTTTCCAAAATATGATTCACCCTTTCAATCTGTCCATCCATTTGTGGATGAAAAGATGTACAAAAACCTAAAGTAGTATTTAAATCTTTAAATAAAGATTTCCAAAATTTTCCATGAATTCAGTGTCCCTGTCAGAAATTATAACTTTTGGTATTCCATGTAAACAAAAAATTTGTTTCATAAATATTTCAGCAATATTAGCAGCCTTATGAGTGGTTTTTACTAGTATAAAATGGGTTTCCTTGCTGAGTTTGTCAACAATTACAATAATCGAATCATTCTAAATCTGATTTCTAGGTAACCCTGTAATGAAATCAATGCTGATTATCTCCCATTTCCAACTAGGAATTGGTAAAGGTTGTAATAAACCAGTTGGATGTTGATGTCCAGTATTAACCTGTTGACATTCAAAACATCTAGCAATATATTATTCCAACTCATTCTTCATATTCAGTCAAAAGTAATCTTTCTATAACATAGTTATTGTCTTTTGATAACTAGGCTGTCTCGAATATGGAGTTTTATGTATTTCATTTAAGATCAAGAGATTAACTTTAGGTATTTTAGGTACATACAATATTTTTTTATAAAGTATTAATCCCTTTTCATTTAGACTGTAACATGTACTTAATTTTTTAGTTACATTTTCTGCCACTTTAGCTTGCAATTTTTGGTAATGTTCATCCAATTTTACTCCTTCTTCGAGCTAATCTTATAAGTCTGTTTTATAAGTACTGCTTGTTGCCATAAAATTTGCATTCATGCTCAAAGAATCAGACACCTTATTTTATTCCCCCTTGATATGTTGGATCTCGAAATCATATTCACTAAGGAAAGCTAGCCACCTAGCTTGCCTTGCATTTAAATTTGGTTGATCCAACAAATACTTTAATCCTTTATTATTTGTCATTAAAATAAAATTTCCCTCAATCAAGTGATGGCCCCATATATTTAATGCATGTATTACGACATCCAATTCTAGATCGTAAGTAGCATACTTTTTCTCGTGAATTTTAAGTTTTCTGGACTTATACGCTATTACGTGTCCTTCTTGAGTTAAGACCCTACCAAGGCCATCATTGCATGCATCAGTGCATAGAATAAAGTCTTTATTAGGATCCACAATTCTTAATATTGGTGTAGTAGTTAATAAATCTTTTAGTTTCTTAAAAATCACTTCACATTATTGATCCCACACAAACTCCATTCCCTTCTTTGGTAGAGAATTTATTGGATTTGCAATCCTTGAGAAACCCTCAATGAATCTTCGATAATATCCGGTAATTCCCATGAATGACCGCACATCAGTCACATCCTTTGGTACCGACCATTTTGAAATTGTTGTTCGCCTATATGGATCAACTGATATCCCATCTTTAGTTATTACGTTACCTAAGTATTGTATTTTATGTTTAAAGAATTCATACTTACTGAACTTAGCGTAAAGCTGATGTTCCCTTAACACTCGTAAAATGATTTTTCCTCATGTTCTTCTTTAGTTTTAGAATAAATTAAAATATCATCAATGAAAACTACTACAAGCTTATCCATATATTTATGTAATACATTATTCATTAAACACATGAATACTTCCGGGGCATTAGTTAACCCAAATGGCATGACAACAAACTCATAGTGACCATATCGGGTCCTAAAAGTTGTCTTGAAAATATCCTCATCCTTGATCTGGACCTGATGATAACTGGATCTTAAGTCAAATTTTGAAAATACTGTTGCTCCACGTAACTGATTAAATATATCATCTATGCAGGGCAAGGGATATCTATTTTTAATAATCATGTTATTAAGTTGACAGTAGTCAATGCATAAGCATAGAGTATCGTCCTTCTTTTTAATGAAAATGACTAGTGCTCCCCAAGAGGACACACTTGGTATTATATAATTTTTAGCGATTAGTTCCTTTAATTGCAACTTTAATTAATTAATCTCCAGGATTTTCATCCGATAAGGAGCTTTCGAGTTAGGCAGCGCACCGTGTACCAGCTCAATAGTGAAATCCAGCTCTCTTTTCGGAGGCAATATCGGGATTTCCTCCAGAAATACATCTGAATAACCCCTCAGAATCGGTATATCTTCTAAATTTTTTTTTTCTTCTTTATTATTGTGTTCTTCATTAGTTATAGTTATAGTAAAATATTTACATCCCTTCCGAACATCCCTTTTTAGTTGTAAGGCAGAAATCTATTGGATTGTTGTTTTCCTTGGGATTCCTTTTACTGTTACCATTTCTCCTTCGTTATTTAAACAGGTAAAGGTTTTATCAAAACAATTTAACACTACTTGATGATGTTCCAATCAGTCCTTCCAATTAATACATCATAATAGCCCAACAGAAGTACATCCAGCTTCACATAAGTTTCAAACTGATTCATAAATAATATACATTTTTTCACACAATCAATTACTTTTCTTTTTTCTCCTATAGCTAATTGAACCAGCCATGACTTTTCAAATTTCTCTACAGGTAATTTACTTTTCTCTACTAAATTAGGAGAGACATAACTCAACCTATCCCCTAGGTCAATTAAAATAGAAAAAGGTTTCTAGTGCAGCATAGCTTCTACTTCCACCATGGAAGTATGATATTTTTCCTATCTATTTTCCAACGCTGCATTGATTCTGGGCATCCCTCTTTCTAAGTCACCAACCGTTAATTCTTCCAACAAAGCTTGAATGTTGTTGACTGTCTTCTTTCTGTTAGGGAAGACCGATGCATAGTGAGGTCCCTGGCATTCCCAATATTTTACCTATTCCTTATGTTCTTTATTTTTAACATAATTGCTGTGATTATTTGTAAATTCTTTATTCCTTGTGACAGTAGGGTTTTGCTGTGAATTACCTTTAAAATTATTTACTTGAAAATTTTTGTTAGGAAATTTACGTGAGTTATTGTGCCCAAAATTTCAATTAGGTATGAAACCTTTCATTCTTTGTTCAAAATTATTAGACCTTTTTGCCTTCCAGTTTGGCATGTTCTCCCTTTTTCGCAACTGCTCATAGCAGAAATTTTCTTTTTGCATGGCCTCTTGAAGGTTTTTGAGATTATCGTATTCCATTTTGTCCTTAATATGAAACAGTAAGTACCTCATAAATCATTGTATCTTAGGTTTTTCATCACCAATATAAGGCACATATTGCAGTAAGCTCAGAAATTTACTATTTAACTCTTTCATACTCATGGTTCCCATCCTTAAGTCATAAAACTCTTTAGCCCGTTCATCGTAATATTGTTCTGACTTAAATTTATTCTTAAAGTATTTTTTAAAACTGCTCCAGTTTATATTTTTCTCTTTTATTCCCTTAACTCGCTTATGTCCTACCACCAAATGTCAATTTTTCCAGTTAAGTTATAGATTGCCATTCTTGCTTTTAAATGATTAGAATAGTTATATATTTGAAAATACTTTTTCATTCCAGACAGCCATGCTTCAGCTTCCTCTCTTTTTTCTATTTCTCCATTAAAATTTGGTGGTTTAATCTTTTTGAACTCTCCAGAAATCTCTTCACAGGGCTTGTACTTCTTTTTCCTAGAGTGGTAATTACTCTCACTACTATCACTAGAATACTAGTGTTTCTTTCTGTGTGGGATACCATAAATTTCAGAAGAGGAACTGCTCTCACTTTTAGAGTGTTTTTTACTTTAACTCTTATGTTGATAGGATGTATTGTTAGATTCTATCTATTAATCTTTTCTTCGTTCTGAAAATTTTCCAACAATATTTGATTCAGCTCCTCCCAAGCTCTTAGGATTCTTTCATTTTCTTTCTTAACAGTTTTCATTTCAATTTTTAAATCCTTAATGGTTTATAGAAATTAAGATGAATTATTGGTTATACCTTCTTTAACAAGTTCCCTTTCAAAGTTATTTTGTTCATTTAGTGGGGACCTGTCTTCAGCATACTCCTCAAGTCCTTCCATACCTACAAATCTAATTCAGAAAAATAATCTGTACAAAAACATTAAAATCATAAATCAGTATTTATACTTTCTTTTTATGTTTTGTTTACATGCACTGATCCAGTTCAGGCCTAGTGTTTGAACATGCAATATTATACCATATGTAACACCCCAAAAATTCACAAAAATATAAAATTTTCTAAGTGACATTTAAAGTTAAGTCGTAGTCTAAAATGCTATTTAAAGACAGCTTCAATTTCATTAATAAGATAGATTACACTATAGGACAGGATGTTAAGGAAACTTTAGGATTTACCACTCTTAACTAACAATAACTAAAGTGTTACAAAATTACATACCAACTTACAATACACCTGTTACTAACCACATTCAACTGTGTTGAAAATTAGTCTAACAAGTTAATGAGTTAGAACCTTCTTGCATTCAGTTTTAATTGCTTAAATTTCTAGTAAGTGTATTATTCTGAGAGTGGTTCTCTTGTATTTTTGAAAGGGGATTGAGGATATCCCGAGGCTTACTTAGCTTTTTCAAATCTAATGCAGATTTGATAATTGTACAGGATTTACAGGTAAACCTAAATCCAGATTGCGATGTATGAAAATAAGGCTCTGAAGACGATTAAGTAAGTTAAGAAAGAAACTTTAAATTCTAAATAATGTCTAGAATTACGATGGTTGAGAACTCCTAGACTGAGTGTATAAACCCTTTTTACCTGGTTTACAATTATAACCATTGTTTTTAAAATTTAAATTGTTTGTAAAACCATCAACCCAATTTTATTTATTATTGGTTTATGGTTATGAATTTTACTACGCCAACTAAAACGTTTTCTTAAATCTTCCAAATATTATCATTTTTTTGTTATTCTAATAGTTAGATAAACAAATCTAACTATTCATATATATATATATATATGNTATAAATAAATGTATTCAAATGCATGTCGAAAGCTAACCTAAAGTATTGGATGCATGAGAAAACATTAAAAACCTAGCTACAACCCTGATATGCATACCTATGAAAAACTATAGCATGCATATAATAATGGTTTTATTTTACTAATACCAACTAATGGCATTTATTTTCAAAAATTTATAGGGTTTAAAGTGCAGGAGCAAACTATATCCAAAAACCCAAAGTATTTCTATCTTAGTGGGATCCACATGGTAATTGTTCATTGGAGGAAGGGTTTGGTGATAAACCCAAGGCACAAACCATTAATAGTTTTTCCTAAATACTCGTTGGTTCAATTCATTACTTGTTTTGTTTGTTTGGGTAGAGAGGGGGATCCGATAGGCCTTCGGCCGCCTTGGTCTCAATAGCACCTGTCACCTTGTAAAATCTCATGGCCTTCAGAGGTCTAGAATCTTAGCTCTACACCAACTATTCCCTCAACCCATCATTTAGAACACGACCGTGATTTGTTTGCCACAAAATTCGTAGGGTTTGAGCTTTGGTTTTACACCATTTATGTTCCCTTCAAGTTTGGTCAAGGTGCTAACAACTTTAGAGATCAACTAGTAAGTTGTAATACAAAATTCCAACGTTTTCTTCTGTACAATTTATAATTTTTACCATATTATAGTCCAACTATTTTTTTTGTTTTTTATTAGTTTTTTCAACGATTGGCATTGAAAAAACTTATGAAAAAATAATATGCATACTTATGAAAAACTATAGCATGCATATAACAATGGTTTTATTTTACTAATACCAACTAATGGCATTTATTTTCAAAATTTTACAGGGTTTAAAGTGCAGGAGCAAACTATATCCAAAAACCCAAGTATTTCTATCTTAGTGGGATCCACGTGGCAACTGTTCGTTGGAGGAAGGGTTTGGTGATAAACCCAAGGCACAAACCATTAATAGTTTTTCCTAAATAATCATTGGTTCAGTTCATTACTTGTTTTGTTTGTTTGGGTAGAGAGGGTGATCCGACAGGCCTTCGGCCTTCTTGGTCTCAATAGCACCTGTCACCTTGTAAAATCTCATGGCCTTTAGAGGTCTAGAATCTTAGCTCTACACCAACTATTCCCTCAACCCATCATTAAGAACATGACTTTGATTTGTTTGCCACAAAATTCGTAGGGTTTGAGCTTTGGTTTTACACCTTTTATGTTCCCTTCAAGTTTTTTCATGGTGCTAACAACTTTAGAGATCAACTAGTAAGTTGTAATACAAAATTCCAACGTTTTCTTTTGTATAATTTATAATTTTTACCATATTATAGTCCAACTATTTTTGTTGCTTGTTATTAGTTTTTTCAATGATTGGCATTGATTAGTTATACAGCTCAAAGTTGTTCTCTCTGTGGTTGAAGGGTGTGGACTTCAAAGGCTTGGTAAGCCCTTGGTTCTCTCCTTGGGGTTCGCTTCACTGCTTTCCTTTACAAAGAAAGTCGATGGTGGTTACAGTTGCTCACCGTGGTGTTAATTTATTGTGTTAACAAAATAGTTTTTTAACTTTTGGTTAAATATGTAAGAGGTGGTCGTAGGGCTGATGATGGAAAGGTTGTTTGAACCCTTCGAGTTTTTGCAAAGAATTATGGCTCTTTCACTGAGAAATAGGTTAACCTTTGTTTTTTTATTATTCTATGGTTTGTAACGT
The DNA here is from genome assembly GCA_001517045.1 of Pseudotsuga menziesii. Taxonomy (NCBI): domain Eukaryota; kingdom Viridiplantae; phylum Streptophyta; class Pinopsida; order Pinales; family Pinaceae; genus Pseudotsuga; species Pseudotsuga menziesii. The sequence goes on from LPNX010607681.1 coordinate 595,615, forward strand.
CGTATGTTTACACTATAACATATTGAAAGAAGCTCTCTCGGCCATTAAGCTTGGCTCTATAAACTAAATTGTGACCATGTGATCAGTTTTATTTTTAGACATTATGGAAACTGTTCCTCTTTTTAGACTCTATTTAAATTATATATTAAGACTCTGTTTATAATTCAATGTATAAAATACTATGGTCGTGACTGGGTAAGCCATTTAGCTAAGAGTTATGGTAATTTTCTTGAACATACAAATATTGTGAAACGATTAACCTAGGTTCTTATCTTTGTTTTTACTAAGCAGATTGGATATTTAGAATATCTTTATTTCTGATAGAATCTGGAATGAAAAAGAAAGTCTTATCGTAAAAGCTTAGGGTTTTAAGACAGAACAATTTACAAGTTACAATAATAGAAATATTTATGGTTATGTACAACTTAGTTTGTTAGGTATTTAAATTATTTTGTATATCACAATAAATAATATAATACTAAGCTAAACAATCTTTTGACTGAACAATGGAACTTCAGTGTTTGATATTGAACTAAAATAGTTTTAAGCTTAACTTGTATAATAAATATTATAACTAGCATAACATTGGCTATAAATAGGTTTTAGAGTGTTAAAATATGTTTGATTTTTTTATTTAGTAAGTGAATTTTAATTATATTGCATTTAGTATTTATTACAGTTCTTATACTTGAAACTGATTATTGTCTATGTGACCTAAGCTTACAGTAAAATTTCTTCTGTAATATTCCTAGATGTTTTAAATATATGAAAGAATTCTAGAAACAAAAAGGATGATCATAAAAATAACTAAAATAATCAGTGAAAGATGTTAAAGTTAGAGTATATTCAGAAGATCTATTTCATGTTTAAATCATTCCTATTTACCTTTTAAAAAAACCTGTTGTACTAGAGTACTTCATCTTATGATGAGTGAAAAAATACAAAGGGATTTATTGCATTAATTCATCTTAACTAAATTTAGGTTAAAATATATATATAAACTTTAAACCAGTAAATTTATTTGAAATAAATAAATATTTACACAGTCTAATTGCAGAAACAATTTATCTAGTAATAATAGTAAATCTAATCATAACTACTTTCATTCCAGTAGTTTTACTTGCATAAAGATAATTAAAATAATACATTGGAACCTGATAATTTGTCGAGGAGACAAACAAACCAAGGATCCCATTCCACCTAGCCTATTCCTGAAGATAGCTCAACTGCTTGTCTTAGGACCCTTGAGCCTGTCCACTGGTTTACCTGGTTGAAAGCACTGTGTTAATGATGGGATTACATACCCCTGCAAATCCACAGAAGTACTCAACAAAATTACTTATGTCCTCAGCAGTAAAGAACTCATCTACCAAGCTACACTAGTTCTGAAAAACAATTTTAATCACTCAAAAACCACTTCTTCCTTTCTGCACATAGAATATCTTGTGCACAATTCTCAACTTCATAATTTTCACAAGGTAATCATTCAACAACCCCCTGCTGAATTTAGATGGGTAGATATATGCATGCCTAGGTATTTTGGTCAGTTTTTGACTTAATGAGCCACCTTCTCTATTCCACTTTCTTGGGGAACATGACCAAAAAATTAGGGAAGTTTCCCCCTACAATAGCTAGAAGTGGTTGAGGATGCTGCCATGTGTCAATTTGTTCTCACCCCAGTCTATTCCACCTAGTGGGCTAGTGGACACTCATTTAACAGCCTCCTTAGGCCATTGGTCTCATCTTTTATTTATTAATAATAAAATATTCAAAATAACTAATTACAATCATCCTTGACTCCACATGCTCAATAGTCACAAACTTTACAATAAAATAAAATATAATGTCTTCTTTAAAATAAAATGTTATTGAAATTGGGGTACATGACATACAACCCCCCTTAAGTCTAACATCATCCTCGATGTTACTTTATTCATCATCCTCAGAGCTACCCTAGAATAGAATCAGATATGTTTCCTGCATATGATTCTCCAATTCCTAGGTTGCTTCTTCGGAACTAAGGTGCTTCCATTGCACCTTCACCTTCCAATTGGTGCGATTCTGAAGCAATATCTCCCTCTTGTCGATGATACAATCCATTTCCACCAGAAAATATCCTTCGGGTTCCACCTACACATCATTCCAATTTATAACATGAGTAGCATCATGTACATATTTTTTTTAAACACTATGAAATTTAAGGTTCGGTGGTAACGCTAATTGGTATGCCACTAGTCCAACTCTGGACAATATCTCGAAAGGCCCACAGTACCTAGGTTCTAGCTTAGCATAACTCCCTAATTTTAGGGAAATCTTTTTAGGTCTTACCTTAATGAAAACATGTCCTCCCACCTAGAACTCTTTCTGTGTTTGTTTGAGATCCGCTTGACTCTTCTGTCTATCTTGTGCAACCTTCAAATTACCTTGTACCTGCTTGATGGTTAATTCCATATCCTTTAATAACTTAGGTCTTAGTATCAACCTGTCAATGGGGTTGCTCCATGATATGGGAGTATTTCATTTTCTACGATACAAAATCTCAAATGGGCTGAGTTTTGATGAAGCCTGGTAATGGTTGTTGTATGCAAACTCAACCAAGTGTAAATAGTCCTCCCATTTAATTGGTTGTTCTCTAACATACATCCTTAACATATATTCCAAAATTTGATTCACCCTTTCAGTTTGTCCATTCATATGTCAATGAAAAGATGTACTAAAATTAAAAGTAGTATTTAAACCTTTAAATAAATATTTCCAAAAATTTCCCGTGAATTTAGGGTCCCTATAAAAAATTATAACTTTTGGTATTCCATGTAAATCAAAAAAAAATTTCATAAATATTTCAGCAATATTAGCAGCCTTATGAGTGGATTTTACTGGTATAAAATGGGATTCCTTTCTGAGTTTGTCAACAACTACCACAATAGAATCATTCTGGTTCTGATTTCTCGGTAACCCTGTAATGAAATCAATGTTGATTATCTCCCATTTCCATCTAGGAATTGGTAATAGTTGTAATAATCCTGCTGGATGCTGATGTTCAGTCTTAACCTGTTGACATTCAAAACATCTAGCAATGTATTTTGCCAACTCATTCTTCATATTCAGCCAAAATTAATCTTTCTGTAACATAGCTATTGTCTTTTGATAACCAGGGTGTCCCAAATAGGGATTTTTATGTATTTTATTTAAGATCAGTAGCTTAAATTTAGGTATGTTGAGTACATACAATATTTTTTTATAAAGTATTAATCTCTTTTCATTTAGACTGTAACCTATACTTAAATTTCCAGTTACATTTTTTGCCACTTTAGCTTGCAATTTTCAATAATGTTCATCCAATTTTACTTTTTCTTCGAGGTGATCTTCCAGGTATGTTTTATAAGTACTGATTCTTGCCATAAAATTTACATTCCTTCTCAAAGCATCAACTACCTTATTTTCTTTCCCCTTGATATGTTGGATCTCGAAATCATATTCGCTAAGGAAATATAGCCACCTAGCTTGCCTTTTGTTTAAATTTGATTGATCCAACTGTTGGAGACATTTACCACCATACACAATCATTTTGGTCAATTTGGCCTAGTTAAACCACTATCCTAAGTTTGATTGACTTAATTGACATTAGAGGAGCACGTATGGCATTAGCATGAGCACACCCATGCCTACATTCAGTCAAGGAGGCTAACTAAGCCTTCTCCTTCATTTGGGGAGGCTAACTGGAGCACTCCGGGGGTGATCTAAGTGTCATAAATGAAATTTATTGCTAATTGATGGTTACAATAAGTTAAATACAGTAGTGAAGGTGCCTCCCTTCATTAAATTGATTATTTAATGATTATTTAATGAATTGGAGTCAACAGGGGTGCCTCCAACCACTTCTGATGGTCAGTTACACTTCAGTTAACCTCATCGGGGTTCATTGGAGTCATTGATGTGCTACCACTTGTTGGTTGGCTTGCAGTGACATGTGTCTAAGTTACTTTTAGTTAGACTCAGTAATTTATTGCACTTCGACTTCAGTTAGGACTCATTTGAGTCAATTAGGGTTTTGATCAGTGGTTAACTAGAGTGTTCATTGTGGCTTACATTCAGTTAAGCTAGACTCACTCATTGAATTCGAATGAAATCCTTTGGAATTAAAATTGTCCTTGCATTCATGCATCTAGCATGATCATTGTATTGTATCATCATTCTTTCATTTGATTATACAGAGCTTCTACTTCCATTGCAGCACCATTTTTCCAATTTTATGTATATTTGTCTGAATTCTTTGTGAGACTGTGTTTTCAGTTCCTAGATCACTATGACAAATTAATATGGTATCAGAGCTCATGGCAGGACGAAGCTCAGATCTCTCAAAAAAAAGGTTTTTGACAGATCTTGCATGAAAAATTGAGCAAAGCTCAAAAATTATAGCACTGCACCAGAAGCCAAGGCTTACCACTTAATACCCCAAGTAAGGAAATTGTTGGTCAAGCTTGCTTAATCAACTATGCTGGGTGTGATGAAATTCTAAAATGTGCAGGCTGTCCAACCTTATGGTGCCTCTTTTGTTGTGATTTGTAGGTTTTTAATAGGTGAAAGAATTCATTCCAGCAGTCTCAGATGGATTCTTCCGTAGAACTCTTGACTCCGTTCAATTTACACTCATGGAAAGGAGACATGGAGATCCAGCTATGTTCCAGAGGACTCTATAGGGTCACGATGGAAATTGAAGAAGAGACTGCTTCTATGATAGACAAAGATAGATTCTTGAACAAGAAAGATGAAGTATTCAGATTCTTGTGCCTCTCCATTTCCTGAGATATTCTTTTCCATCTCTCAGGATTGAAGAATCCAAAGGAAATATGGGACAAAGTGGAAACCCTGTATGGAAAATAGGATGATTTGAGAGTATACCAGCTTGAGAATGAGTTGATGTCTCTCCAACCTTCCAATTTCAAGACCTTGAATGATTTTTTCACAAAGTTCAAGCACATTGTATTACTATTGAAGCAATGTAAAGTGGAGAAGGAGGATGATCAGCTCATCCTCGCCATACTCTCCAAACTTGGAGCTGATTATTTAGTTTTTCTCTCTACATTCCATGCGGGGAAGCTCAAAACTCTTGGATGGAAGATTCCTTCACTCAATTCCTTCATTGAGTCTGTAATAAGTGAGCATGATAAGCTTGTCCAGATGGGGATCATTAGACCGTGATCAAGCCTTCCATGTCTCAGGGCCCAAAGATCTGAAGGGTAAAGGAAAGCAGCAGAAGAACCCAAAAATGAAATTCGAAGCTCCTAAGACTAAAGTTGAAAACCAGCAGCATGAAGAGTCTTCTGTCTCAAATAAGAACAAAAGAAAAGGGAATCATAGAAAGGAAAAAGTCAAGTGTTCATACTGCGGGAAGGGATTCCACCCTAAATATGCCTACATGAAAAAAAAACTTGATGAAACTACCTCTCTCCTTGAGATAAATCACATCAATATTTCGGAAAGCTTTCAAAGGAGAGATCAGCAAGATCGAGAACCACAACATGAAAGAGGTCATGCCCTCATGGAAAGCACTTTGAAGTCCAAAGCACTCTTGATAGATTCTGGAGATTTGAACCACATGATGGCTGAAAGAGACTCTTCATCTTTGGATATTGGCAAATCAATTCCCATCCACATTGGAGATGACTCTGCCATCATTTCCCAAGGACAAGGTACTATAGATCTTGAGAATGGCTATTTTTCAAATGTTTTATATGTACCATATTTGGCATCAAACCTTATTAGTGTTTATCAAATGACACATACGGGAGTGCCCAAGAGAGTATCCTTTAGCCCCAATGATGTAGAGATCACATAACTTGCAATTGGGAAAATTATAGCAAAAGGCCTTGCAAACCATCATGCAAAATCCTATGAGTTCTCCCATTTTGTGGCGGATGCAGAACCCATTGCATTGTTGACTCATGGAAATGAAGGTAGTAGACTGTGGCATGAGAGGTTCATCCATATGAAATCCAAATACTTGCAGCAATTACAAAAAAATTCTATGGTTGAAGGCATCCCGGTCATCAAGGCAACCACTAGAATTTGCAAGGGCTGTGTTGTTGGAAAGCACCCTGAGCATAAGTTCGATCGGGGGAAGGAAAGCCGAGCATCATGCATCTTGGGACTGATACATTTTGATATCAGTGGTCCCATGCCTATCACATCCATGAATGGATCAAGGTATCTTTTGAATTTCATTGATTATTTTTCCAGGTACACATGGGTCTTCTTTATCAAAAAGAAGTCTGAACTCTGTGAAAAATTCACTAAACTGAAGGCCTTGATTGAAAATGCATCTGGCCAAAAGATCAAGATCTTGAGATATGATAATGGTGCAGAGTATGTCAGTGATGAGTTTCTGCAAATATGTTCCCAAAGTGGTATTCAGGTCCAACATTCAGTTCCCTACACTCCCCAGCAGAACGGTGTGGCGGAGAGGAAGAATCGATCTTTCAAGGAGATGATCACCTGTATGTTGGAATCAAAGAAATTGGCTGCAAATTTGTGGGCTGAAGCCATGCATGCTACAGAAAATATTTATAACAGAGTGCCACACTCTTCCATGAAAGGGAATACCCCTTTCAAAGAATACTTTGGACACAAGCCGAATGTGTCGAATCTGCGGGTGTTTGGGTCCACTACATGGGCCCGAATTCCACTTTATAAATGGATCGATTTGCAACTGCAAAGCATATAATGTCTATTTATTGGGTATCCTAATGAATCAAAAGGTTTCAATATATTGGATATCAAAACAAAATATATCATCATCGAAAGGAGTGTCAAGTTCGATGAGCCTCTTCAGGAGGTGGAATTAGTGAAGGAGAAAACTGCTGAATTTCCTTCCTATTCTACTGAATATTTGAATGATGAAATTGGGAGTGATGACCCTGATTTGAATCATATGATTTATGATATCAGTGTACAAAAAACATCAAATTCTGAATCAGAACCTAAATTACAAAATCATCTCCCAACATGAACCCGACAGACACTCTCCTCCGCAGGAGATAACATTGGAAATTTGGACGATCCAAGGAGAACCCGGTCTGATTTCCAAAGAGCAGGTATTGTGCTCTCTTTTATTGATTATTTGCTATTTGAATCTTGTTATTTGATGATAATTTCAGACCCTAAGTCTTACTACCATGCTCTAAAGGATTTGATTTGGCAAGTTGCCATGGATGAAGAGATGAATTCTCTTCAGAAAAACACTACTTGGGAGCTAGTTTCTCTTCCTCCGAGAAGGAAATTGGTTCAATGCAAGTGGGTGTTTTGAAATAAGGTTGCTACATATGGAAGAATATATATAATTAAATTCTGGTTGCAAAAGGTTTCTCCCAGGTCCAAGGTGTGGACTACCATGATACGTTTGCACCAGTTGCAAAAATGGACTCCATCCGCCTAGTTTTGGCAATTTGAGCATCTAAGCAATGGGAAGTGCATCATATGGATGTTAAGTCAACATTTATACATAGAAATATTCATGAGTATATATCCATGAAGAACCCTAAGGGATAAATTTCTGATCCATCTTTGGTTTGCAATCTAAAGAAGTCACTATATGGGTTAAAATAGGCCCCAAGAGAGTGGTATTCCAAGATGGATGCCTTCTTTCTCTCGCAAAAATTACAAAGGTGTAGATAAGATCCAAATGTGTATATACAACATTCTAATGGTTATTTTATTATTATTGTTTTATATTTTGATGACTTACTGATCACAGGTAGCACATTTGCTTCTATTTTAGTCATCAAAACTACTCTCCACAATGCATTTGAAATGAGCGATTTGGGGCTCGAAATTGAGCAAAATTTTGATGCGATAATGGTCACTCAATACAAATACATATCAGACATATTAGTCAAGTTTAACATGGATGAATGTAGAGCTTCTCCATTCCCTTTCCTTTCAGGGATCAACCTTGAAGAAGGAAAAAGCACACCTCCCATGGACTACACTATTTATCTACAGCTGATTGGTAGCTTGTTGCACTTGAATCAGTCTCTACCTAATATATGTTATGCCATGAATGTTGTATCAATATACATGTAGCAGCCCCATGATCTTCATTGGAAGGAAGACAAGAGGAACCTCCAGTACATTCAGGGAACCAAGACCTACGACATTCACTATGCTGCAGACTCTAAGCTAGAGCTAGTTGGATACATAGATTCCGATTGGGTGGGTGATTCTATTGATAGAAAGTCTACTTCTGAATATGTCTTAATGTTTGGTGGTGGCCCCATTTTTTGGTCTAGCAAAAAGTAGGCCGCCATAGCATTGTCTTCAGCAGAGGCCGAGTATTGAGGAGTGGTGAATGCTTTCATCCAAGCTATTTGGTCGCAAGGCATTCTTTTAGAGTTTGATATTAGTAGTAATTTGTCCACTGTCCTCTTTTGTGACAATCAAAGTGCCATTAAGATATCCACAGATCCAGTTACCAGGAAAAGGACCAAGCATGTAGAGATACACATGCACTATATCAGGGAGCTAGTGCATGACAGGACCATCATTCTGCAATACTTCCCAACTGATGAGTAGATTGCAGACATATTCACCAAGATATTTTTAGAAAAGAAGTTCACTTACCCCCGTTCACTATTGGGGGTGAGTTCATCAGGGTGATCCAACTAATTTTAGTTTTCAGCTTGAGGGGGGGTTTTTCCCATTGGGTTTTCCCTCTTTTCCTCACTTAGTTTGTTTTGAGCATTGTTTGAGTTTCAGTATTGTATAGGGTGACCTTAGTCTTTGTTTTTGGGGCCCTAGAATTCTTATTCACTTTATGTTTTCTACTTCTCCTTAGTATAGCTTAAGGGGGGGGGGGGCGGTGTGTTGGAGACATTTACCACCATACACACTCATTTTGGGCAATTTGACCTAGTTAAACAACTATCATAAGTTTTATTGAATTAATTGGCATTAGAGGAGCACTATATGACATCAGCATGAACACACACATGCCTACCTTCAGTCAAGGAGGCTAACTAATCCTTCTCCTTCATTTGGGGAGGCTAACTGGAGCACTCTGGGGGTGATCTGAGTGTCATAAATGCACTTTATTTCTAACTGATGGTTACAATCAGTTAAATAGAGTAGTGAAGGCACCTCCCTTCATTAAATTGATTATTTAATGAATTGGAGTCAATAGGGGCACCTCCAACCACTTTTGATGGTCAGTTATACTTCAGTTAACCTCATTGGGGTTCATTGGAGTCATTGATGTGCTACCACTTGTTGTTTGGCTTGCAGTGACATGTGTCTGAGCTACTTTCAGTTAGAATCAGTCATTTATTGCACTCCAACTTTAGTTAGGACTCAGTTGAGTCAATTAGGGTTTTGATCAGTGGTTAACTAGAGTTTTCACTTTGGCTTAAACTAGACTCACTCATCGAATTCGAATGACCTCCTTGGGAATTCAAATTGTCTTCGCATTCATGCATCTGGCATGATCATTGTATTATATCATCATTATTTCATTTGATTATACAGATCTGCTACTTCCATTGCAGCACCATTTTTCCAATTTTATGCATATTTGTCTAAATTCTTTGTGAGAATGTGTTTCATTTCCTAAACCACTGTGACAAATTAATACCAGGATATACTTTAATCCTTTATTATTTATCATTAAAATAATTTTTCTCCCGATCAAGTGATGGCGCCACATCTTTAATGCATGTATTATGATAGCCAATTCTAGATCGTAAGCACAGTAAATTTTATCGTGAATTTTAAGTTTTCTGGTCTCGTGCACTATTACGTGTCCTTCTTGAGTTAAGACCCCACCAAGGCCATCGTTGCATGGATTAGTGCATACAATAAATTCCTTGTTAGAATTTGCAATTCTTAAATCTAGAGTAGTAGTTAATAACTCTTTTAGTTTGTTAAAATTCTCTTCACATTCTTTATCACACACAAAAAAATTTCCCTTCTTCTATAGAGAATTTATTGGATTTGCGATCCTTAAGAAACCCTCAATTAATATTCGATAATATCTGTTAATTCCCATGAACGACCACACATCAGTCACATCCTTTGGGACCGACCATTTTTCGATTGTTGTTATTTTATCTAGATCAACTAAGATCCGATATTTAGTTGTTACGTAACCCAAATATTGTATTTTATCTTTAAAGAAGTAACACTTACTAAACTTGGTGTAAAGCTGATGTTCCCTTAACACTTGTAAAATGATTTTTAAATGTTCCTCATGTTCTTCTTTAGTTTTAGAATACATTAAAATATCATCAATGAAAACTACTACAAACTAATCCAGATATTTATGTAATACGTTATTCATTAAACACATGAATACTGCTGGGGCATTATTTAACCCAAATGGCATGAAAACAAAACCATAGTGACCCTATCGAGTCCTAAAAGTTGTCTTGAAAATATCCTCATCCTTGATCCGAACCAGATGATAACCAGATCTTAAGTCAATTTTTGAAAATATTGTTTCTCTATGTAACTGATTGAATATATCATATATGTGAGGCAAGGGATATCTATTTTTAATAGTCGTCATATTAAGCTGACGATAGTCAATGCATAAGCATAAAGCACTGTCCTTCTTTTTAACGAAAATGACTAGTGCTCCCCAAGTGGACACACTTGGTATTATATACTTTTTATCAATTAGTTCCTTTAATTTAAATTTTAATTCATTAAGCTCTAGTATTTTCATCCGATAAGGAGCTTTCGAGTTAGGCACAAGATGCCTAGTACCAGCTCAATAGTGAAATCTAGCACTCTTTTCCAAGGAAATCCCTAGATTTCCTCCGGAAATACATCCGAATAACCCCTCAGAATCAGTATATCTTCTAATTTTTGTTTGTATTATTTATTAATGTGTTCTTCATTAGTTATAGTTACAATAAAATATTTACATCCCTTTCAAACAACCCTTTTTAGTTGTAAGGCAGAAATCTGTTAGATTGTTTGTTTCCTAGGGATTCCTTTTATTGTTACCATTTCTCCTTCATTATTTGAATAGGTAAAGGTTTTATCAAAATAATTTAACACTACTTCATGCTATTTCAACCAATCCATTCCAATTAATACATCATAAAATCCTAACAAAACTACATTCAACTCCACAGAAGTTTTAAATTGATTCATAAATAATATAATTTTTTCACAAAATCAGTTACTTTTCTTTTTTCTCCTATATCTAATTGAACCAACCATGACTTTTGAAATTTCTCTATGGGTAATTTACTTTTCTCTACTAAATTAGGAGAAACATAACTCAGGCTAGCCCCTGGGTCAATTAAAATAGAAATGGGTTTCTGGTGCAGCATACCTTCTAATTCCACCATGGAAGTCTGATATTCTGCCCGTATGTTTTCCATTGCTGCATTGATTCTGGGCATCGCTCTTTCTAAGTCACCAACCGTAAATTATTCCTGCACAACTTGAATGTTGGTGACTGTCTTCTTTCTATTAATGCAGATTGATGCATAGTGAGGTCCTTGACATTCCCCACATTTTACCTATTCCTTATGTTCGTTAATTTTAGTGTAATTATTGTGATTATTTGTAAATTATTTATTCCTTGTGACAGTAGGGCTTTGCTGTGAATTAACTTTCAACTCATTTCCTTGAAAATTTTTGTTAGGAAATTTACGTGAGTTATTGTGCCCAAAATTTTGATTAGGTGTGAAACCTTTCTTTCTTTGTTCAAAATTATTAAACCTTTTTTCTTTCCAGTTTGGCATGTTCTCCCTTTTTCGGTTCTGCTCATAGTAGAAATTTTCTTTTCGCATGGCCTCTTCAAGGGTTTTGGGATTATTGTATTCAATTATGTCCTTAATATGAAAAGGTAAACAAGTAAAACATCATTGTACCTTAGTTTTTTCATCAACAATATAGGGCATGTTGCAGTAAGCTCAAAAATTTACTATTTAACTCTTTCATATTCATGGTTCCCAACCTTAAGTCATAAAACTCTTTAGCCCCTTCCTCGTAATATTGTTTTGACAGAAATGTCTTCTTAAAGTATTTTTTAAAACTACTCCATTTTATATTTTTCTCTTTTATGCCCTTAACTTGCTTTATGTCCTGCCACCAAATGTAGGCTTTTCTAGTTAAATTACAGATTTCCATTCTTGCTTTTAACTGATTAGAATAGTTATATATTTGAAAATACTTTTTCATTCTGGGCAACCATGCTTCAGCTTCCACTCCTTATTCTGTTTCTCCATTAAAATTTGGTGGTTTAATATTTTTGAACTCTTCAGAAATCTCTTCATAGGGCTTGTACTTCTTCTTCATAGAGCGGTAATTACGCTCACTACTATCACTAGAATACTAGTGTTTCTTTCTATGTGGGCTACTGTAAATTTCAAAAGAGGAACTACTCTCAATTTTAGACTGTTTTGACCTTTAACGCTTATGTTGATAGGATGTATTGTCAGATTCTATCTATTTATTCTTTTCTTCGTTATGAAAATTTTCCAGTAGTATTTGATTCAACTCCTCCTGAGCTCTTAGGATTCTTTCATTTTCTTTCTTAATAGTTTCCATTTCAGTTTTTAAATCATTAACATTTTGCTGCAATTTAGATGAATTATTGGTTATATATTCTTTAACAGGTTCTCTTTCAAAGTTATTTTGTTCATTTACTAGGGACCTGTCTTCAACATATTCCTCAAGTCCTTCCATACCTATAAATCTAATTCAGAAAAATATTCTGTACAACAACATTAAAATCATAAATCAATATTTATACTTTCTTTTTATGTTTTGTTTACATGCACTTAGCCACTTCAGACCTAGTGTCTGAATGTGCGATCTGATACCATATGTAACACCCCAAAAATTCACAAAACTATAAAAAAATTTGAGTGACATTTAAAGTTAAGTCATAGTCTAAAATGCTAGTTAAAAACAACTTCAATTTCATTAATCAAATAGATTACACTACAAGATAGGATGTTAAGGAACTTTAGGAGTTACCACTCTTAACTAACAGTAACTAAAGGGTTACAAAATTACATACCAACTTATAATACACCTGTTACTAACAACATTCAACTGTGTTGAAAATCAGTCTAACAACTTAATGAGTTAGAATCTTCTTGCATTTAGTTTTAATTATTTAAATTTGCAGTAAGTGTATGATTCTAATAGTTGTTCTCTTGTATTTTTGAAAGGGGATTGAGGATAGCTTGAGGCTTACTTAGCTTTTTCAAATCTAATGCAAATTCGATATTTGTACAGGATTTAGAGGTAAATTTAAATCCAGATTACAATGTATGAAAATAAGGCTCTAAAGACTATTGAGTAAGTTAAGAAAGAAACCTTAACTTCTAAATACTGTCTAGAATTACGATGGTTGAGAACTCCTAGACCGGGTGTATAAACCATTTTTACCTAGTTTACAATTATAACCATTGTTTTTATAATTTAAATTATTTGTAAAACCAACGTCTCGATTTTATTTCTGATTTGTTTATGGTTATGAATTTTACTATGCCAACTAAAACTTTTTCTTAAATCTCCCAAATATCATCATTATTTTGTTATTCTAATAGTTAGATAAACAAATATAACTATTC
>LPNX010607681.1:609924-748637 GCA_001517045.1 Pseudotsuga menziesii
TATTTTACTAATACCAACTAATGGCATTTATTTTCAAAACTTTACAGGTTTAAAGTGTGGGAGCAAACTATACCCAAAAACCCAAATTATTTCTATCATAGTGGGATACACATGGTAAATTTTCATTGGAGGAAGGGTTTGGTGATAAACCCAAGGAACAAACCATTAATCGTTTTCCCTAAGCACTCACTGGTTCAGTTCACCAATCATTTTTTTTGTTTGGGTAGAGAGGGGGAGCCGACAGGACTTCGACCTTCTCGGTCTCAATAGCACCTGTCACCTTGTAAAAGCTCATGGCCTTCACAGGTCTAGAATCTTAGCTCTACACCAACAGTTCCTTGAGACCATCATTAAGAACACGACTATATTTGTTTGCTGCAACATTCATAGGGTTTGATCTTTGGTTGTACGTTGTTTTTGTTCCCTTCAAGTTTGGTCAAGGTGCTAGCAGACTTAGAGCTCAACTGGTAAGTTGTAATACAAAATTCCAATGTTTTCTCCTATATAATTTATAATTTTTACCAGATTATAATCCAAATGTCTTTGTTGTTTGTTATTAGGTTTTTCAACGATTTGCATTGTGAAGTTGTAAAGCTCAAAGGTGTTCTCTCTGCGGTTGAAGGGTGTGGACTTCAAAGGCTTGGTAATCCCTCAGTTCTATCCTTGGGGTGCCCTTCTCTGCTTTCCTTTGCAAATAAAGTCAATCATGGTTATAGTGGCTCACTATGGTGTTCACTTACTGTGTTAAAAAAATTAGGCTTTTTACTTTTGGTTAAAGATGTAAGAGGCCGTAGGGCCGATGATGGCAAAGTTGTTTAAACCTTTCGAGGTTTTGCAAAGAGTTACGACTCTTGCAATGAGAAATAGGTTAACATTCTTTTTTACTGTTCTAGGGTTTATAATGTCGTATGTTTACACTGTAACATATTAAAAGAAGCTCTCTCTACCATTAACCTCGGCTCTGTAAACTAAATCGTGACTATGGTTAGTTTTCTTTTTAGACATTATCATGATTGTTCTCCTTCTTAGGCTCTATTTAAATTATAAATTAAGACTCTGTTTATAATTCAATGTAGAAAATACTATGGCCGTGACTGGGTAAGCCATTTAGCAAACAATTATGGTAATTTTCTTCAACATAGAAATATTGTGAAAATATTAACCTAGGTTCTTATCTTTTTTTTTACTAATCAATTTGGATATTTAGAATATATTTATTTCTGATAGAATTTGGAATGAAAAAGAAAGTCTTATCATAACATCTTAGGGTTTTAAGACAAAACAATTTACAAGTTATAATAATAGAAATATTTATGGCTATGTACAACTTAGTTTGTTAGGTATTTAAATTAGTTTGTATATTACAATAAATAATGTAATACTAACCCAAACAGTCTTTTGACTGAACAATGGAACTTCAATGTTCGATATCTAGCTAAAATAGTTTTAAGTTTAACTTGTATAATAAATATTATAACTAGCATAACATTGGCTATGAATAGGTTTTACAGTGTTAAAATATGTTTGATTTGTTTATTTACTAAGTGAATTTTAATTATATTGCATTTAGTATTTATTACAGTTCTTATACTTCAAACTAATTATTGTCTGTGTAACCTAAGCTTACACTAAAACTCCTTCTGTAATATTCCTAGATGCTTTAAACATATGAAAAAATTCTAGAAACAAAAAGGATGATCATAAAACTAACTAAAATAATCAGTGAAAGTTGTTAAAGTTAGAGTAGTTTCAGAACATCTATTTCATGTTTAAATCATTCATATTTACCTTTTAAACAACCATGCTATACTAGATTACTTCATCTTATGATGAGTGGACAAATATAGCAAGGGATTTATTGCATTAATTCATCTTAACTAAATTTATGTTCAAATATCTAGATGAACTTTAAACCAATAAATTTCTTTGAAATAAATGCAAATTTACATAGTCTAATTGCAGAAACAATTTATCTAGTAATAATAGTAAATCTAATCATAACTACTTTCATTCCAGTACTTTTACTTGCAGAAAGATAAATAAAATAATACATTGGAACCTGATAATTTGTAGAGGAGAGAAACAACCCAAGGAGCCCGTTCCACCCAACCTATTCATGAAGATAGCTCAATTACTTGTCTTAGGACCCCCGAGCATGTCCATTGGTCCACTTGGTTGAAAGAACTGTGTGAATGATGGGATTACACACCCCCAAAACTCCACAGAAGTACTCAACAACAGTACTTATGTCCTCAGCAATAAAGAAATCAGCTAACAAGCTACACTAGTTCTGAAAAACAATCTTAATCACTCAAAAACCACTTCTTCTTTTCTCCTGATCGAATCTCTTGTGCACAATTCTCAACTTCAGAATTGTCACAAGGTAATCATTGAAAAACCCCCTGCTAAAATTTGATGGATAGATATATGCATGCCTAGGTATTTTGGTCAGTTTTGTACTTAATGAGCCACCTTCTCTGTTCCACTTTCTTGGGAAACATGACCACACAATTAGGGAATTTGCCACCTATAGCAACTAGAAGTGGTTGAGGATGCTTCCATGTGTCGAATTTCTCTCACCCCAGTCTATTCCACCTAGTGGGCCAATGGACACTCATTTAATAGCCTCCTTTGGCCATTTGTCTCATCTTTTATTTATTAATAATAAAATATTCAACATAATTAATTACAGTCATCCTTGACCCCACATTTTCAATAGTCACAAACTTTACAATAAAATAAAATACAATGTCTTCTTTAACATAAAATGTTATTGAAATTGTGGTACATGACATTATTGGTGACTTCGGACAATTTCCTTCTTTAAAGGACATCCCCATGTATGTAGGCTCATCTGTTGGAACCACTCTCTAGCATACATTTGATACTTTTATCACACTCAAAACAATTTTTCGATAGCAAGGAAATATCCCTTCTCAAACTTCCTTTCACCAACTCTTACTAAACCTTTGAAATGCAACACCAACTGTTGAATACTGGGCACTCCTAATGAGAAGAACAACCTCATTCCTTTCACATGTGGAAATCTGTTCATTTCAACAATCTATCCACTTGTATCCCATGAATAGCTCTGTTGCACTGCACAACCAACACATGCTCAAATAGCTTAATATGCCAATTGCACATTGTTTTGCAGAACAAAGGAACAAACATGTCCAGTAATCCATTTTTGATGAACAATTTCCATTAAATTTCCTTCTTGCTATTGGTTAACAAGTCATGTTAACTACTAATTTATGGGTTTAAGCAGGCCTTGTTAACGAATCACTTGGAAAATTCATTGACATTGTCTACAACTCCAGTGAACAACCTCCTACCTTACCTTCCTTTGTTGTTGTTGAATTCCTCCATTACAAAGGACCCTTATGGGATCCTTCTAATCCTAATTATGTTCCAATATCTCCCATAACAAGAGGATCACGTAGGAAACTACCACTTCATATGGCATGGGGTTTAACAATTCATAAATCCCAAGGTATGACCCTACAAAATGTAACAGTAGATATTGGAAATAGACAAGGGATTACATTCACTGTAATATCAAGAGCTACATCTCTTTTAGGCCTTCGTATTTCTCCATCTTTCTCTTTTCCCTACTCTCGAATGCAAGACAATCCATATGTCCAATGTAGGAAACAAGAGGACCGCTTACTTGCTTCAAAATATTTAAAACCAAAATGTGGTTGAAGCTTCTCATTGTTTTCTCTATAGATGTATTGTTTTTATTTGGTGACTTCTTGATGTAAGAGTTTTGCTTTTGTTTCAAGGAAGAATCAAGAAATTTTGAAGTAGTGGCTTCTAGACTAAAATATCTCAGGAAACTAAGACACTGTTTGTCAAAGTTTTTAGGTAGGAAAAATATGATATATAATTGATAACAAGGAAATAATTAGTCAACATATAAAAATATAGATGAACTCTTATTTCCTTAAATGAAATTTCAATAAAACTCAATAATAACAATTGCAATATTTTATATAAACTATTATATGAATGCAAAACTATCCTATCAAGTGATACTAATTGACAAATTAGTATTATGAATCAATAACCATTTATTAGTTGTAGTAAAAGAGTATGTAAATTAAATAAATACATTTATTCAATCTACATTTCATATGTCAAAATTGTAATTCAAAATCAGTACATAAATCAACACATTCAATACATCATTAGTATCCCACAAATATAGAAGAATAACTGAAATTGATGAAACAAATTTAATAAATAACCATAGAACATAACATAAGTAACAATGTAATTTTATTCAATTGCAAAACATTACAATGTTTCAAAAACTACAGAGTTTTCCTGATGTCTTTAGTTGTCGTTCTCCAGTAGTGTTCATCAAAAAATTAGGACATGAATCAACACATCAAAAGATACCACTGATAATCAGCAAGCCATTAAAAGTATAAGAATGACTATAATTCATTAAATACATTTAACAAATAACCATGAAACAAATCATCAATGGCTGCAATTTTATTAAGTTGTAAAACATTACATAGTACAAAAATCACAACTTTCCTAAAATGTAACTTGGTAGTCCGTCCTTCGATGTGTTCCTAGGCTTAATATCCAAAAAATTCCCCCCTTTACTTGGGAAACATTTTTCTTTAAATATTATTACAAAGTATTACAAAAAAAAAGGGAAAATTCCCAAGATGTGGGATTACAAGATCAAACAGTTTAGGTTTGGCCAAGGGCAGAATGCCACTTGGCATCTAGGTCCATCAAGAAATCGATGTCCTAATATTTAGCCTAGTCAAGATGTACTTCTTCCCTCAAAATATGGGATGTGATATCCCTCTTCTTTAGCTTTTTCCATTCACAAAGATAAATCGCTATCCTAAGCATTGCAGAATTAGGTGTCTCGATACAGCTCGTGATCTCCTACAAGGTAAGCTGGGTAACACCTTGAATTTTCTCCTTAGCTGCAGTAAATGATCTTTCAAATTATTCTAATTTTATCTTGGAGGAAGTTGCCTCTTTGATTGTTC
Source organism: Pseudotsuga menziesii (assembly GCA_001517045.1). Taxonomy (NCBI): domain Eukaryota; kingdom Viridiplantae; phylum Streptophyta; class Pinopsida; order Pinales; family Pinaceae; genus Pseudotsuga; species Pseudotsuga menziesii. Next base: position 614,949 of record LPNX010607681.1, read on the forward strand.
CTAGCATGGGAAACCCTAAGAAACCAAGTAAAACATATGAAGCTGTCCACCTATGCTTACATGCCTCTTAGTCATCTTCAATGATGGTCGCTACTGCATCACAGATGCCTATCCCTAATGTGTGATTTCTAGCTAATCACATCCTGAAACGCCTTAATTCCTAAAGTTTTCCAAGCATAATGATCCTGCAGGACATTCAATTTTTCTTCAAATGAATTGTACAGTTTTTTCATTTCACTAGACCCTGTGTACAAACTGATCATAGACTGACGATACTGCTCATTAAATTTGTAATTATTTAGTGGATCTAGAATTTAGAACTTCCACTAGATTGAGTTCTTTCAAGATGAGGAAAGTCATAGACTTTGAATCCTTACATATTGTCTAGTAATATTATTTATAGTTTGTATTTAATGTTAAGTTGATTAAATTATTTTATGACAGAATACTAACATTGTATTTGTTACTACAACAATTAGAAATATTGTCGTAGTAATTATTTGTGTCTTTGTTGAGTATGTTGTTTTATTTTTGGAAGTTCACACCATTTATAATCAATACAGGAAAATATTTTATGACTTTAAAGTCTAAGTTTTAACCTTGTAATGATTAAAATAAATTATGAATTCAAATAGCAACATAATTTATTATTGTTGTTGTTGGTAGTGGTAGTGGTAGTGTATTAAAAACTAAGTTGATGAATGTTTACTTTATGAATTATAGATTAACGTAAGAAATTTATTACCGATAAATTTATTTAATGATATTGATGTTAGTAAAGCCTCCCTTATTTATTAATATTATTTATTTTAACAATCAAAATTAATTATGAAATAGAATNCTGGACCTACAAACTAATTGTTTAAACTCTTCAAGTGTTAATGTTGAAAATGATGAAGCAGCTGAAGATAGCTGTGATTCTTTGAGTTGTTTCTCTAGGGTGCATTTTGATTATCTTGTTTCTTGTTCAGGAGCTCTGATTTCTCAAGCTGATGCTTGAGACTGTGGATTTTATTCTACGATTGTCTCTATTTATCTTCATGCTCTTTTTTAAGGAGCTCAATCTCCTTAAGATGACGTTCCTCAACTGCTTCTAGATCCCTTTTGGTTGTCTGTAATTCCTACTCCTTACTGAGGATATATTTAGTCAGCTGTGACATTGAATCATAGTTAGCCCCAGCAAAGGCTCCCATAGCAGTTGTTGTATCTAATTCTCCTTGTTTTTAATTAGGGGAATCATTTATCTAGAGAAATTGATTAAAGGAAGGCACATGTTTGAGTGTTCCTTCTCTTTTCCTCTTCGATCCTTTCTTCAATATGGCCTTATCTTTCTTTCTCCAAAAATAATTCCACAAGGAAAAAACAACATCCCCTCCAATATCTTCCATTTTTTTTGAGGGTGAAAGGGTTTCCTTTTGGGGTGTAGTTGATGGCTTAGGATGTGATTGTGAGACTGGAATTTCTACATTGATAGGAGAAATATCCAAGGGGTAAGTAGGGAAAATAGATATAAGGGAAGTGGAAGAGGTGGGAATAGAGGTTTTAATTTGTGAAGAAGGAATTGTGGAGAGGGGAGGAATTTCTAATAGGGAAGATGGAATATACGAAGATGTGGTGGTGGTATTAGGTGTATGGGGAATTGATGAAACAAGTGGAGAAGAAGGGGTGGTAGGACTGGACAATTCTATTGATACTAATGGGTCTCTAGAAATGTGCTCAAGAATAGGCTTTAAATCCAAATGGGAAAAAGAAGATGGAGGAAATAAAGAATCATAAAGATGTGTTAAAAACTGTGCATCATGGAAAGAAGATGCCATGGAGGTAAGGATATTAACAGGGCATGAGGGGTTTCCATTCTCCTCCTCTATATCACTATGAATTCCATAGATCTAAATTTCAAGCTAGGGTTCAGGCTCAACCTGTTTGATCAGAGGGATTTGGAGAGGCACTTTCTCTTGAAGAGAAATTGGAACTATGAGTAGTGGTTGTTCATCGTTGAGTACATGATGATGTATCTGCTCTGTTTGAGCCAATGATGATTCAGGTACTTGTGGTTGTTGGGAAACAAACTGAGTTTGAAGATGAGCATTAAGCTTGGATAGACCTTGCTTAAATTATTCCCTTTTTGCAAGGCTTCCATCTCTTGTAAAGAGAGAGCACTCCCACAGGTTTCTATGATAGCTTTTCCCTTGTCTTTGGACTGGCATGCTGAATTAGAAGCTGTCAGTGCTTACTGTCTTGCTTCTCTCTCCATGTTTTCCCTCTGAACCTTTTCGTCTACATCAAATATCAATTTTATAAAATGAAGGGTAGACTGATTTAGATATTTATGATATTTAAAAGCATGGGACTTTACCTCTGGGTTAGTGATCTTTTCCAGTCCTTCCCAAAAATTGACATCTTCCATGTACATGGAGTCATCTCATAGATCCTCATGTCTGTAATGGAACTTATCCTATTCTTGAGTAGAGAGGCTAGACATATAAGCCTTAGGATCATGCATTATTTTAGAGGCTTCACCCAGATTCATAGTTTTGATTTCCTTACCTATAAAATATGTAAGGGTATAATTCTATAGGACCAAAGAATCCAAAGACAATGGGAACTTAGGCCAACCCTTCCTCTTGTGCTTGGCCAATTTTGTGAAAGCGCCATTGATGACTGTTTGAAAAGAAAATTCCTACAATATCATGCGGTCTAGAACAATTATGGGAAATAGATGGACCATGTTGCTTCCCCAAATCCTAAAATAGGAGAAAGATTCTCCAACATATCAAACCCCATGTAAAGTAATCAAAGCCCTAGATCTTTAGAAAAATTTCGGAGCGTCAGCCTTGAATATTTTATAATACATGGACCCTAAGAAAAGGTCACATATGTCATATATGCGATGAATGAAGTTATCCCCCCACATGTCAGAACAACAAATATGAACCAGTGGATAATTCTTCTACCAATTCCAACCTAGGTCAGGAAATGCCGAAGTTGCACAAAAAACGTCCATGACATAGGATGACATGTAAAATTCGGGTTTTCTAGTATTTATCAATTTCCTCCTGCAAATTAACAGATAAAATATGAGCCCAATTAGAAGACTCGCCTATAAAAATAATGTGGTGAGCTGCGGGAACCCATTTTGCTTTGAATAATGTGCAATTCGCTAACCCATATAATGAGAAGAACATAGTTGCAAGCATCGAATATGGTTCCGTGAACCATGAAATAGGGTAGGCATTACCTGGTTGTGGGACAAATAGGCCAATATTTTCCATCCATGATTTCACCACTTCTTCATAATTGAAATGGGAGATTGCTTCATCCAGGAACTTATGATTTAGTAATTGTTTCAGGGGTCCAAGTGTGTAATCCTTGGAAAAAATATCATGGTTAAATGCAGATAGAAATGTACCAATGTAGTCATTGAAAACACAGTTCTCAGTTTTAGCGTGGTCAAGTGCCCACTTCACCTGGTCTGTGTAGGGAATAAATGGTGGTCTAGCAGCAATTTGATGGAGCTGCGAGCTCCAAATTCTGATATAAGCCAGCTGGTCATGAGGAATGGCCAATAAATCATTATTATCAAATATAGAATAGATCCTCAACCAGTCCAAATGTAGGATTTTAGAAATACGCTCACTAGTGTCTGTGAAAATTCCAGTGTTTGGGTCTTTGGGATTCTGCTCTTGCAGATCCATCTTTGATCTTATGTTTCTGGATGCGGGAGATGTCATCTCTGCTCGAAATTTGACAACCATGGTAAAAAATTACTACGGTAAAAAAGTAACAAGATAAATTGGCATAAAGAGTTAACTGACCGGTAGAAAGATTTGAAAACCAGTGAAAAATGTAAGCTCGAGCGAGAATAAAGTGTAATAAAAACCTCCACGCATAGTGAAAAATGTAGATAAAAAATGGTGAAAACCTTAGAGATTCAAACAAACTATATAGCAAATATCTCAACAGAGTAACAAATCTAAACCGTAGATATAGGAAAAAATAAACAGCTAAGATGAAGCCGTGCGACTTAATCTTCAGAAATAGAAAGTTTGGATTTGGTGTTTCCGTCTTCCACATAGCGGAATGTGAAATTCAGAAAGAATTTTATTTGAACTAAAAACATATCGATCTTTCACATTCTACATTCCATACTTTGGAAAGAGGAAAGAAGAAGAAAACAAAAATTGTGAATAAAAACATCCAAGTTCTGCATTTCGCATTCCACACTACAGAAAGAAGGATCGGAAAAATGAGAAAAAAAACACAAAGAATTTTCTGTCTTCTGCATTCCACATGACGAAAAGAGGAAGTCAAAAAACAAGGAAAGTTTATTAAGGACTTGTAACTTTTGATTTCCGCATTATGCATAGCGGAAAGTGGAAGTCAGTAAGAAAGTTTTATTGACGAAAAATGAAAATTCATGAATCTGCATAGATGAAAGGAAAAAGTCGGGAATGGATTTCCCCGATGACTTAAAAAAAAAGGATCCTCGTATTCCATACTGCAGAAAGCAGAAGGCAGAAGGTAGAAGCTCCCAAAATGAAAGTTTTAAAAATAAAAGGTGCTTCCGAAATCAACAAAATCCCCCGAAAAATAATACCAACGAGGAAATTTTCTTAAGTGAAAATGTCATACTCATAGCCTGATAGTTCCCATTAAGGAAAATATGGTTTGGGAAACCAGTTAAAATTTTTAATGGGGACTCCCATTTTGATGACTCAAAATGGCATATGTTGCGGCCAGCTACAAGGTGGAAGTGTGGAAGTGTAGAGGTTGGTAAATTGGAAAAGTGACAGAAGTGCAAGTGTGGAAGTGCAGAAAGAAGGCCTGTTTGGTTTTGAGCTCCATAAATGAATGATGCCATCAAGAAAGGTCTATTGCAGACAGTTTGTTGCATTAAAGATTCAATATTTAGATGTAGAATATGTTCTCTTCGAATAACTGAGAAAACTTTGAAATAGACTAATTCCTAAACTAACTATTGAAGGAAACATAAACAGGGTAACTGATGATGTTGAAGGCAACACTATTGTGAAAATGAAATAGTTGGAAGAAATTTACCATTCAATGTGCAAACATGCAAACAAAGATCAATTTCTGCACCCAAGTTTACACTAACTTAAACAAAGAAAATTGTCAAAGCTTCATCGAGGAATTAGAGATATACAACAACTCCAAGAGACAATATTAAATGAGCAATTCAATATTAGATATCTATAACTAATAATCAGTTGTGTGAAAAAGCATTGGAATTAAACAAAAATATTCACTTAATGCACCTTCCATATGTCGATTTCATAAACATAAATCAATACATAAACCAACACATTTACAAATAACAACCAATAATTGGAAACCCATATAAATAGAAGGACTACAATCCATTAAAAACATTTAATGGACAACCATTAAACATACCAAAAAATGACTGTAATTTTATTTTATTTTTTCTAAACTTTTTAATATCTAAAACATCCCCCCCTTCACTTTATAAAACTTTCCCTTCAAATAATAATACATTTTTTTACAAAAAAGGAAAATTCCCAAGATGTGGGATCAAAAAATAAAACAGTTTTAGTTTGGCTAAGGTCAGAATGCCACTTGACATCTAGATCCATCAAGAAATCGATATTCTGGTATTTGGCTTGTTCTAGGTGTACTTCTACCCTCAAGATATGGGATGTGATTTCCCTCCTTTTTATCTTCTTCCATTCCCAAATATACACCTATATTTTAACCATTGCAGAACTAGGTATCTCAATCCAGCTCATAATCTCCTCCAAAGTAATCTAGGTCACACCCTGAATTTTCTCCTTAAATGTAATAAAGGTTTGTTCAATTTCCTCTAATTTTACCTTGGTGGGTACTTCTTGGTTGATCAAAGCTAACATAGGAAGGTTCAGGAAATGAAGCAAAACATCAAAAACTATCCACCTATCCCTGCATGTCGTTTGTCCCTCATGGATAATGGAATCAACTGTATCACAGATGCCTTCCCAAGTTTCATTTGTGACTTTGGTTTTCTTAGCTCAAAGTTTGTCCATGATTGAAATGTCCCGTGGTTTATCCCTAATGTGTGTTTTCCAACCCAACACATTATCAAAATCCTTAGTTGTTGTAGTTCTTTGAGTATGGTGTTCCTACGGGACATCTGAGTGTGATTGAAATGAATTATGCAGTTCCTACATTTAATTTAACCCTATGTACAAACTGATCATAGACTGATATAATTGATCATTAATCCTAAAACATAATTGTTTAAATTCTTCAGCTGTTAATGTGGAAAATGATGAGGCATCTGAAGACAACTGTGATTCTTTGACTTGTTTCTCTAGGGAAACATTCTAATTAGCGTATTGGTGATTAAGGAGCTATGATTTCTCAAGCAGATGCTTGAGATGATCAATATTCTTTTGCAAATGTTCTTGTTTATCTTGGTTTTCTTATCTAAGGAGTTGATTCTCCTTTTGGTAGGGTGCCTCTACTGCTGCCAGATCCTCTTCAGCTTTCTACAATTACTATTCTTTATCTAGAAGATCCTTATGTAGATTTGACACTATCATAATTTTCTCTTGGGAAAGCTCCCATAGAAGCTACTGCATCCAATACTTTTTTTCTAACATTAGGGGCATCAGTTCTCTAGACAACTTGATTAAGGGAAGGCATATGTTTGAGTGTTCCTTCCCTTGTCCTCTTTGTTCCCTTTTTTATTATTTCCTTCTCTTTCTTGTTCCAAAAATATTTCCCTAAGAAAACTACAACATCCTCTCCAAAATCTACCATCTCATCTGAGTCCGGTAGCATTTCCTCTTGGGGGTTGGTTGATGGATCAGGTTATGTATCAAATACTGGGACTTCTACACTAATGGTAGAAATGTCCAACAAGGAAGTAGGAAAAATAAATATAAGAGAAGAGGAAGAGGTGGGAATAGGGATATCAACTTGTGAAGAAATAATTGTGGAGGTAGAAGGGACTTCTACTTGGGAAAATGAAATATGCAAGGATGTAGAGGTAGTATAGGATGTATGGGGAATCAATGAGATAGGTGAAGCAAGAGGAGAATTATGAATGGCCACTTCTTCTAACATTGATGAGTTTGTAGAGGTGTCCTCAAGAATGGGCTTTAAATTCAAGTAAGAAAAGGAAGACTGAGGAAATAAAGGATCAAATGAACCTGATGATGAATGTATATCAAGAACATAAGATGTCATGGAAGAGAAAATATTGACAAGGTGTGTAGAAGGACCAGATTCTTCCTCCAAGTCACTATCAATGCCATGCACTTCAATTTCAGGTTCAGGTGGAGATTCAACTTGTTCTACTAGAGGAATCTCCAGAGATAGTTGCTCTTGAAGAGCAAGTGGAACTACCTGTGTTGGTTGTTCCTCTTTGAGAACTTGCCAAGGTATGTGTTATATTTGATCTATTGGTGCTTTAGGTTCCTATGCTTGTTAGGGAACAAACTAAGTTTTGTGTCTCTTAGGCTGAGCTTCATCCTCTTTTACCTGTGTCTGAAGCTGGGAATTGATATTCTCAAAATTTCTGATCAATTCTTCCCCTTTATGATGAGCTTTTTCCAATTCTGAAGAGTGAGAAATCACAGGAATTTCCATCACGGCTTTACCCTTGTCTTTATAATCAAAGGTTAAGAAGAAAGAAGAATTTGTTGCTTCCTGTTGTCTTGCTTCTTTCTCCATGTTTTCCTTGTGAATTTTATCTTCTGCATTGAAATTTAATTTCCTGAGGTGAAGGGTAGTCTACTTGAGATCTTTCTGATACTTAGCAACATGTGCCCTTACTTCTAGATCAGTAATTTTCTCCAATGCCTCACGAAAATCAATAGCTACCCTATATATGGAGTCATCTGGTAGTTTCTCATGTGTGTAATGAAACTTAGCCCCTTTTTTAGCAAAGAGACTTTCCAAATAATCCTTTGGATCATGCATTCTTTTAGGTGCTTCTCCTAGGTTCATAATAGAAATTTCCTTACCCAACACTGCTGCATGGGTAGATTTATACAGGACCAAAGAACCTAAAGTCAAGGAAAACTTAGGCCAACACTTATTTTTGTGCTTTGCCAATTTAGGGAAGGTGCCATCAACGGCCGTCTGAAGATAAAATTCTTGCAAAACCATGTGGTCTAGGACAATCCTTGGCAATAAATGGATTGTGTTGCTGCCCCACATTCTGAAGTAGGAGAAATATTCTCCAACATACAAATCCCCATGCAAAGTGATCAAATCCGTTGCACTTTGTGAAAATGCTAGAGTGTCATCCTTGAAAACCTTATGGTACATAGACCCTAAGAAAAGGTCACAAATATCATACCCCTGAGGAACAATGTTATCCTCCCACATGTCAGAATAATAAATATGAACAGGTGGGTAATTCTTCTTCCAATTCCAACCCAAAGTGGAAAATGCAGAAATCGCACAAAAAACATCCATTAAATAAGCCGACATAAAAAATTTGGGGTTTCATGTTTGTCGGGGTAATCTGATACTTAACAATTTCCTCTTACAAATTTGCAAATAAAATCTGAACCCAATTGAATGAATGCCCCGTAAGGAGAATGTGATGAAGTACCAGAACCCATTCAACTTTAAACAGCAAGCAATTAGCCGACCCATACAACCGACAGAACATGGTTGCAAGCAGTGAATATGTTTCCCTGAACTATGAAATAGGGTAAAAATTACCTGCTCGAGGAACAAACAGAGTAGGGTTTTCCATCCACCCTTTTACCACATCTTCATAATTGTAACGAGAGGTTGCTTCGTCCAGGAACTTATGGCTCAGGAGGTGTTTGATGGGTCCAAGGGAATAATCCTTAGCAAAAGTATCAGGAATAAAGGTGCCCAAAAAAAGTACCAATGTGGTCATTGAGCGTGCGGTCTTCAGGTTTAGCATTGTCCAATGCCCTTTTCACCAGTTCTGTGTAAGGAATGAAAGTTGGTCTAGAGGCAATGAGATGGAGTTGTGAGCTCTGAATTATTATATAAGCTAGTTGGCCATGAAGCACAGTGAAAAAATCATCATTATCGAAGATAGAATATATCCTCAGCCAATCCAAAAAGAGGGTTTTAGAAACACATCCACTAGTGTTTGTGAATATTCCGTCGTTTGGGTCTTTGGATTTTTCCTCTTGGAGTGTTGTCTTTGATCTTGCGTTTCTGGGTACAATAGATGTCATTTCTATCGAAAATTTGGCAACCATGCTAAAAAACTTACAACAGTGTAAAAGTAATAAAATAAACAGTTGTGAGAAGTCAACTTATCGGTAGAAAGTTTCAAAACCAGGAAAATTGTGAGCTTGACCAAGAAAAACGCCATAAAAATCCCTAGGAACAGTAAAAAACACGAGTGAAAATGGTAAAAAACCTCATGAATTTGAAAAGAATAAATAACCAAAGTCTCAACAGGAAAATATCTAGACCATAGACCTACCATAAATGAACAACTGATATAAAGGCACGAAACTCAAAAATCAGAAGTAAAAAGATTCCAAAGTTTGGATTTTGCGATTTCTAACTTCCTTGTTACGGACATCGGAAAGCGGAAGTTAGAAAGTAATTTAGTTGGACAGTGTACATATTAAAGTTCCGCATTCCACATTCTGCAAATTCAGAAAGTGAAAAGTGGAGAAAAAAAGAAAACATAAGCTGCCAAAATAAAATTTCCCATTTTCCGAGAAACGACTTTGCATAAATCGGAAGTTGGAGAAAAGCATGACAATTTTATCGTGAATACAAAAATCTGATTTCCGTATTCTGGACAGCAGAAAGCGGGAGTTAGGAATTCAACTTTTTTATTGAATTAAAAATTATACTTCTAGGATCCAAATTAACAGAAAACAGAAGTAGGAAATACAAGAAAGCAAAAACGCAACAAAGCAATTTTCCAATTTCCGGGAATCGGAAAGGAAAAAGGTTTTATTGCCAACATCTGAGTCCCAATTTCTGGATGCCACATGGTGGAACTCTGAATTCAGAAAAATATTTCCCCATAGACTTGACAAAATGGATCCTCGAATTCTAAACTTCAAAAAGTGGAAGTCAGAAAAGAGAAACGCCCAAAATGATACTTATAAAGGAAAAGGTTCTTCCGAAAACAAAAAATCCCCAAAAACAAGACTTAGGAGGAAATTTTATTAAGTGAAATGCTCATGCTTCTGCAGATGCTTCATTTAGTTACGGAAAGACTCAATATTTTTAGCCTCTCGGCGTTCCTTTACACCTCTCGGTGCAAATGCTAATAATTATAATTTTTAAATATTAGTATAATATATTATTATTAAAATAAAATAAATAAATATATTATTGAGAAATAATAACAATAATAAATATAATATTAAAAATTATATTTATATTTATAATTATAATTAATAAGTTTTTGTTTAAATATTAAATTTATTTATTATTTTTAATATTATAAATGTGATTGTTGTTATTAATTATAATAAGAATGATATATATGTTTGTGTGTGTGTGTGTGTGTGGATAGATTTTGGCACATCATGATAGATTAGTTTTGGTGGATAGATATTGTCACATTGTGACGTGAAATTTAGTGGATGGATTTTTCCGCATTATGACGTGAAAATTAGTTGATAGATTTGTTACATTGTGATGGTACATAGTGAACAAAGTATGTCACAATGTCATTTGTGACATTGTGACATGGATGGTTTTGTCACAATGTGACGTCACAACAATAATAACATAACAATATGGCATTGTGATGACAGTGGTTATGTAACATTGTCGTCTGGATATGTCACTCTGTGATGTGAAATAGAGTCAAAAACTTATGTCACATAGTGACATATTATTTACAATAATAGTATATGAGTTCACAATAATTTCATTCCTGAAATAACTAAAAATAAGCTGAATAGTAGTGTGATGTAATTTATTATGTAACATACAAATCTTTATCAAGAGTCTGGAAGTTGGGTTGTTTGGAAATTTATGTTATTTTACTAAGAGGCTATGTGACATGGAAGTTGGGTTGTTTGGAAATTTATGCGGCGTTATGTGAATGAGATATTAGTATTTTTCCAAAAAAATTACTAAAAGGGTGCATAATGCAAAGTAAATTTGTGTATATTATAAAGAACAAGAAGTATACATGACTTATTAAGATACTTATAAAGAAAAAGCAAGTAGAAGAATGGAACATGAATTATTTAAAGTACTTGCATGTTGTCACAGTAGTATTAGATATGTGTTATGTTGCTTTTTGATAACTTGAATACTATATTATGTCATATAATGTTCTTCTTTTATAACCTTAGTAATGTAAACTACTCACTTTAAACTAATGACATTATGGCATTCATATAATAGTATTGAAGGATATTTTTGAGCTAGATACTATCCTATAGGCAATTTTAAAGTAAAGGAATTATGATTTTAGGATCCTTACAGGAATTTAACATCACCATATTTGAAGCATGAAAAATAGGTATGGAGACAATGACACATTAACTAACACATCACTATAAAAATATGTATTTAATAAATCCATAAATCAAATTATAAAATAAAAACAAGAAGATAAGTTGAAATGATAAAATTAAAAAGGTGGCTTTCACAAAATTGTTAGGAATTTCAAATTAAACATCCTTATTTCAATTATAACATCATTACTGAAATATAACATCCTAACATAAAATTTCAAATTTAAAAATATAATATGTACACACAAGTCTCTAAAATATACATAGACATATATTAAACATATAATATAAGTATACAAGATGAATTTGCAATCAAATCACACCATTGCTTATTAAACATATATAATATATATTCAATTGTATGAAATTCATCAATGCCAATAAATAATTATATACGTCATTCATGACAAATGCAAGATCAATTTACATAAACCCCATGGTTCAATTTGCAATAGTGATTCCCTTGTCATTTTGAAAAAATCAAGTGAATAGCAGAAAATATGACATTCGTCGTTAATGAAGGTAGATATATGTAGATGTAAACAGAAAAAATTCTTCATGTCTATGTAGCTCATCGCAAGACCAATGAAATTTAGAAGATGGACTACATGAAACTATTATTACAAATAATGATTGAATGAATAATGCAACTCTCCCAACTTATAATAAAATAATAATATATTTGCAATTTCTACGTTTTTCATGTATACAACAATAGACATACCTAAATAAAATTTGACAGCCTTAATTCGATCATTTTGGAATTAGAAAAAAGGTTAAACGTATTAAAAAATATAATATCAAACAGTTATAAACATGTAAAGATATAAACAATTCAAAACATGCAAACACTTGTCGCTTCAGATGACATTTCTAAACATAAATAAAGAGAAATATTTTATGATAATATGAACGTGACATAAAAGGTATATATATATATATATATATTTCACAGTAATCTGTATTAAATCTAATTAGACAATGATATAAATTGGAGCGTAAAATATATTACCTAGAGCGTTATGATATTGGTTGAAGTATTGGTAACTGTACATAAAACATCAATTTGGATGAGAAATGAGAATAGTACATGTAGTGGAGGTTACATATTATATTTGATGAATTTGGAACACCCACACTTTAAATTGATTGTATCGAAGAGGTGCATTCTATAGCCCATTGTGAGAGAGATGTGTAACATCTTTCATGCTCATCCTAGATTTGAAATGTGTCCTTTATAAAAAAATAATAAAGTATTATTAAAAATAACATGTCAGCTTAAATTAAATTTAAATTATTTAGAATTGCATATATATAAAACAATATAACTTAGATAAAGTAAAACCATAAACATTGGATTACACATTTCCTCACTTCCACTCTAAAGAAAAACTCTACACCTTGAAATATTTTATCCCTCTTGGTGCATGGTAGATCCCCTTTTAGATGGATCTATGCTGGTTAAGTAATACAATTCTTTAAAAAACCTGCACATTGTAACTATAAAAAAACTTGCATGCTATTCCCTAAATCGAAACCGTTTATTCATTAACACGACTATTAATATTATAACACCTTTAAAATATGAAAACTAATTTAATTGAAAATAAAAATTGTTCCACCCTTTCCCTAGTGTGTGTTGAAATAAGACTAAAAAATAAGTATTACAAAAGCTTTGAAATGATAAAAATATAAATAGAAATTTGAAACGACAATAACATGAAAAAAAAACATGCATTTTATGACCAACAAAAACTTTTATCTAGGATGTTACAATGATAATGAGTTCAATTGTTTCTCTTCTTTCTTCCTAATAGTAACAAATGCACTATTTTTCATCTTGTCATAACACTCAAAAGAGAAAGGTGGTAACATGTGCAAGCCATCCAATGATCTGACTCTTAATATGGTTGTGAAGGTCAACCCTTGCCTCTATGTGCTCCCAATATCAACTGTGTTTCATTCTAAAGTCAAATGTTATGATTTGTGTATAGTAAGGGCCCATGCTATCTTTAGGGGAATTTCCTTATGATTTCCTCTAATAACAGGTGTTATTGGTACAATTTTTGGATTACTTGTTTCAAATGGAGGACCAATGTAATTATAAAAAAGAACAATAGTGTACATTGGAAATAGATGAGGATTTTTTCCAAGCATATAGAAAATGTTTTGAACTTAACCAAGTGCACCATTAACTAATACAACTTCAACCCACAACTTACATATCAACATGACACACTGAACATGGCATAAGAGAACTTCCCAATCTAATTTATCATCATCGACATAAACAATATCCTATTATGTATGGTGACCAAATTATTTGTTGCCAATAAATGAATTATTGAATCAAATAAGCTCCTTTCCATTGGAGGTAACTTGGTATCAACCCACGACATAAGAAGATCCCAATCATTAAGAAGGAGTTCTACATTTCTTATGTTAGTTGATAATATTCGAAAAGATGTTTGTTTTGGATCATTTCCTTGCTGTCAAAATACTATATCCAAAGTGACAACAATGTTGAATCTTTTCCACAAGAATTTCCCTGCATTATTACTTGCATACAAAATATTATCTTTGACTGGAGGAAACTAATAAATGTCACCAATAAGAATGATGGATATACCACCAAAAGTAATAGATTTATTCTCAGGAAATGCTTCTTGCAATCGAGAATCAATATGCATGAATAACCTTGCTCTATAAAGATCATTTCATGAATCAAAACATAGTGAATATGCCTCATTTACTCTTGAAATATTCTTATAGATTTCCCTTGCAATGTTCTCATATATTTGATGGAATATTTTAAGTTTGGTGTATTGTCTTTGCATGAATATTAAAAGAAACTATTCATGTTTGAGAAAGAAAAAGAAATGGACTTTTTATAGTAGATGTTGGAGCAGAAAGAGGATGAGAAATATTGTGAATAAGATAAAATTTCAAAGTTCCAGCAGTTCCTTGAGTAATAATTTGGAGAGGAGCACTATTTCCATATCTAATTGAATGTTGTAAAATTATTTTAAAAAAAAGTCTTCAATTTTGTTAGAGGGAAGAGGGGAAGGAATTGTGTTATGGTCATTTTCACCAAAAACAACCCTTGATTGAGAATTCCTTATAAATTCCACGACCTATTCTGCAATACCATTTGAAACTTCCATTTGCTCCCAATTAAAACATAAGTCAAAGTCTCTTCTGCTAAGAGTTTGAAGGTTAAAAACCTCAACATTGTTGGGAGGAACTAATTGAGATAGAAGCTCTCATTCTTCAAAATATTCTTCATCATTGATTGTTTTGTCTTGGGAATCATCATCTTCTTCAACATAATCAAATGAGAAAGGGGAACAATCAACATTCCAAGGCCGATATAGAAAATTCCTCCAATGTTTTATGACATTTTCACTTGAAAGCCATATATTTTTGGAGATTTTGTGAAATGGTTTGTACAATAGAAACTCAGTCCAAAAGAAGGTTCTAAAGTCATATGAATCCTCATTGGGAGTAGAATAAAATATTTTCCAAACTAATGACAATCACATATCTAGGTTTCCATTGATTATTCTTACGTTGGACATCAAAGGTCCAAGATCTTGTTGCACTACAACAAAAACTGAATTAGCATCGGATTTTAGTGTAATTTTTTCCCAATTGTGGTGAACAATCCGGCGCTAAAATTGGAACTATTATACAATTTTGTAAAACATCATCTATTGCATCTTTTTTCATACTCTTTAACATCCATTTTGGCACCCAATTTTTTGCATCTTTTATTACGCCCTTATTTGTGCCCAATTTTTCATCTTGTATTGCATCCTTTTTTACATCCTTTGTTACATCCTTTTTTGCACCCAGTTTGACACTTAGTTTTTCATCCAATGTTGCATCTAATTTTTCTCCTCATTTTTCATCGAGTCTTGCACCCAATTTTGCACCATGTTTTGCATCAAATTATGTGACCAATTTCTGTATCTAGGTTTGAATCCAATATTGGGCCCAATATTATGTCTAGTTTTGTATCTAGTTTTGCATCCCCTTTTGCATCTAATTTTTCATCTAGTTTTACGTATTTTTTGTATCCATGTTTGTGCTTAATGTTTCATCTCATTTTACGTTTTATTTTTCATATAGGTTTCAACCTAGTGTTTCATCCTGGTTGATGTATTTTTTTCAATATATGATTGAGCCCAATGTTGCACCTAGTCTTGCACCTAGTGTTGTGCCTAGTTTTCCACCCATGTTTGTATCTAATATTGCATTCAATTTTTTGTCCAATGTTGCATCCCAACTTACATTCAATATTATGTCTAGTTTTACATCCAATGTTTCATCCCATATTGCATCCAATATTATGTCTCATTTTAATTTTTTGTTTGCACCAAGTGTTGCTTCCATTTTTGCACCTTGAGTTATGCCTGGTTTAATGTCCATCGATATGTCATATTTTGTTCTCAATTTAATGTCGAATTTTAGGTCTAGTTAGGAGTCCACTTTTTCATCTGCTTTTGCGTCTAGTTTTGAGACTGGTAATGCATCTAGTTTTGAGTCATCAATTGTGTCTACTGTTGATCTCTTTTTTCATCCAATTTATTGTTTAGTATGACATCCATTTTTTTTCCACATCTGTGTCTTACATAAAATCCACTTTTTTTTGTGTGTGATGTCCACTTTTACATCCTAGTTTGCACTTAGTGTTGGGTTTAATATTGCATCCATTGTGCATTAATACATTTTTACCTTTAGAAATACACTGCGTTATCATTAGGGCATGGAGGAATCGAACCACCAACCTCCTACTTGTAAGGAAGGTACTCTTCCATCGAGCTAACACCCTTTAAGAATTGGTAAGAGGAGCAATATTAACACATAGATTTCATCATTTGTAATTATAATAATAGGCAATAAGATCCAAAGACAGTCATGCTTAAAATCCAATTTATTTTTCCAAACACACTAATAAGCATAAAAATATACCATGATCAGGCAACAAAATATCCTAAACAATTATGCAATCTATTAAAATGGTCTACAAAAGGGTCTTAGAGAAAAATATAATGTATTAATGCATACCTAATAACCTAAAATTTAAAAAGACAAAGAGTAAGGGATGTGTTTAATAAATAGTTGTAGAATGCAATTGAGGATGTGTTTTTTCTACATAAACGTCGATATTCAATGATGATGTGATTTTGTTCAACAATGTTATGGTAAGAGAAGCACTCATGAATGGTTACTAAAAGAACATTCCTACTATGTGCATCATATATGATCTAATGAATATTTTAACAATGAACACCAATGAAGAGGATTTATATTATGTGCATTATTTATAATCTAAAAATTAGTAAGATGTCAACAAGGAAAAGCATCATATCGGTTTCCACAATTGATAAGGCCACAAGGAGGTAGATGAAGTTGGGGGGCTTCCCATCTTAGTAATGATTGTTCCATCAAGGGATTCTGAGGGGTCATTCCATCACATCATCAAGTTATTAATTATTGTCAATTTATTTTGTAATATAAACCACATGAAACAAGAAGAGTGCACTTAGGATGCCAGATTATCAACATTTACTGCTATTAACTCTTCCTGTAAAAGTTCTACTTAGAGTGTTATACTATATTTATTTTTCACTAACATATGACCCCATTTTTCTCATGACTCTATCTTTATCCTTAGTTACTTTTCATATATAGTGTTTTAATAATGGTTAAATTTTTGGAAGGATGCACTACCCTAATAATGATACTCAAACTCATTGCTACCCTTCCATTTCAACATCTCCTATATATTGGCTACTTCTAGTTGTCTTCAAAAGGGAAGTTGTGATGTCTTAATGGACTGTAATGTTTGGGGACAATTACTTCAAATCAAGTGGTTGATCATGAGACTATAAAAATTTTATAGATTTGAAGATAGCATTCTTGGATGAGTTGTAGAGGGACCAAAGTGTCGTTGGTGATGTTAGCAAGTGATATCAATGCGCATGGTGTGAAAGTTGGAAATAGTGTGCAAGGTGGAGAAGTCGACAAGTGTCGATTTGGTCATAGTTTTGTACGTTTGGGTTCGAGTTAGTTATAAATTAGTTACAATGCAACATTTTGTAAAGGAGAAATCCTATATATAGAGTTATAAATGTAGTAGGAAAGAATCATCATCTTCATGAGATCAGGGATTTTGTCTTAGACTTTCATTTTGAGCATCTACGGAAGATCGATCTTGGTATCTGATGTTTTGGTTATATTTTGCAAATCTGAGAATGCATTTTGGTAACCTATTTTCATGTGTGGAAGTAACATGACATGTGCAATGATGTTGGAAACTCTTTGTCTTGTGTTTTGTTCGTTTTGTGGCTTCAATGATGCGATCTAAATGATGAACTACTATGATATGGTTTATATTATTGAATGATGCAGTGTCTTTGCATACTAAATGATTTCATGTTTGTTGATCTCTTTTGAGATGACTAAATATAACCTGAATGGTTCTTGATGCAACCAAACATGATTAATTGATGTTAAAACCCTCACCTGAATCGCTAGTTAGTACTTCAACCGATAGAGAATAGGTGTAGAAATACTCCTCCTTACTGTGAAAATGGGCTTCCTACATCTTTCCCTCAAACATATCGGGTGAGACTTCATCTGCCTCACAAGTATTGTTGGATTAGATGAGATTAGTTGGTCCTTAATCCATAACTATCCCAACTGTCTCAACCATCCTAACCTTCGAAACCACTCTATTTCCCAATGTATAAATAAAGGCCTCGGGATAGGGCTAATCAATCAATTCTAGAAGAGAAAATTTATGCTGGTGGTATACCTTCAAAGTATTGGAGCAGTAGAAATCAAAGCCCTCGGTTGGAGAGGATTCCTTGTGTCAGAAGTTGGGTTGTATTCTCACCTATTCAATGTTTGTTAATAAAGAGATTTGTTCTTCCAATCTTTGTATTATGCTTTTCTCATGTATATTGGTTAATGAATGATGCCATTTATATTATTAATATGTGTTTCATCTAACCTTTGATATATATATATATGAGATATTTCTTGAAGAATTGGCTCTTTGTAGGTGAAGAGAAGCAACCCTAGAATATTTGGGGAAGATTGAAGCAAGAGAAGGCCAAGCTTGGATCAACCCTCATAAACTGGGTAAGCCAAACTCTCTTGAAGCAGAAAGAGCATGAGAAAGAGAATGGGGAGCACTATTTCTATATCTAATTGAATTTTGTAAAATTATTTAAAAAACAATTGTTCAATTTTGTTAGAGGGACAAGGGGGAAGGAATTGTGTTATTGTAATTTTCACCAAAAACAACCCTTGATTGAGAATTCCTTATAAATTCCATAGCCTCTTCTGCAATACCATTTCAAACTTCTAGTTGCTCCCAATTAAAACATAAGTTAAAGTCTCTTCTGCTAAGAGTTTGAAGATTAAAAAGATCAACATTGTTGGGAGGAAGTAATCAAGATAGAAGCTCTCATTCTTCAAAATATTCTTCATCATTGATTGATTTTTCTTGGGAATCATCATATTCTTCAACATGATCAAATGAGAAAGGGGAACAATCAACATTCCAAGGACGATATAGAAAATTCCTCCAATGTTTTATGACATTTTCACTTGAGAGCCATATATTTGTGGAGATGTTGTGAAATGGTTTGTACAATAGAAACTCAGTCCAAAAGAAAGTTCTAAATTCATATGAATCCTCATTGGGAGTAGAATAAAATATTTTCTAAACTAATGACAGGCACATATCTAGGTTTCCATTTGATTATTCTTACGTTGGGAATCAAAGGTTCAAGATCTTGTTGCACTACAACAAAAACTAAATTAGTGTCAGATTTTAATGTAATTTTTTCCCAATTGTGGTGAACAATCCGGCGCTAAAATTGGAACTATCACACAATTTCGTAAAACATCATCTATTGCATCTTTTTCCATACTCTTTAACATCCATTTTTGCGCCCAATTTTTTGCATCTTTTATTACGCCCTTATTTGTGCCCAATTTTTCATCTTGTATTGCATTCTTTTTTACGTCCTTTGTTACATCCTTTTTTGCACCCAGTTTGATGCTTAGTTTTGCATCCAATGTTGCATCTTATTTTGCTCCTAGTTTTTCATCAAGTCTTTGACCCAATTTTGCACCATGTTTTGCATCAAATTATGTGACCAATTTCTGTATTTAGGTTTGAATCCAATTTTGGGACCAATATTATGTCTACTTTTGTATCTAGTTTTGCATCCAATTTTACTTATAACATTGCATCCCCTTTTGCATCTAATTTTGCATCTTGTTTTATGTCTTTTTTTGTATCCATGTTTGTGCTTAATGTTTCATCTCATTTTACGTTGTATTTTTCATATAGGTTTCAACGTAGTGTTTCATCCTGGTTGATGTATTTTTTTTAATCTATGTTTGAGCCCGATGTTGCACCTAGTCTTGCGCCTAGTGTTGTGCCTAGTTTTCCACCCATGTTTGTATCTAATATTGCATTCATTTTTTTTTCCAGTGTTGCATCCTAGCTTACATTCAATATTATGTCTAGTTTTACATCCAATGTTTCATCCCATGTTGCATCCAATATTGTGTCTCATTTTAAGTTTTTGTTTGCATCAAGTGTTCCTTCCATTTTTGCACCTTGTGTTACGCCTATTTTAATGTCCATCGATACAACATATTTTGTTCTCAATTTAATGTCCAATTTTACGTCTAGTTAGGAATCCACTTTTTCATCTGCTTCTGCATCTATTTTTGGGACTAGTATTGCATCTAGTTTTGAGTCATCAATTGTGTCTAGTGTTGATCTCTTTTTTCATCCAATTTATTGTTTAGTATGACATCCATTTTTTTCCACATTTGCGTCTTACATAAAATACACTTTTGTTTTTGGTGTGATGTCCACTTTTACATGCTAGTTTGCATTTAGTGTTGGGTCTAATATTGCATCCATCGTGCATTAATACATTTTTACCTTTAGAAATGCACTGCGTTATCATTAGGGCATGGAGGAATCGAACCACCAACCTCCTACTTGTAAGGAATATGCTCTACCATCGAGCTAACACCCTTTAAGAATTGGTAAGAGGAGCAATATTAACACATAGATTTCATCATTTGTAATTATAATAATAGGCAATAAGATCCAAAGACAATCATGCTTAAAATCCAATTTATTTTTCCAAACACACTAATAAGCATAAAAATCTATCATGATCAGGCAACAAAATATCCTAAACAATTATGCAATCTATTAAAATGGTCTGCAAAAGGGTCCTAGAGAAAAAGATAATGTATTAATGCGTACCTAATAACCTAAAATTTAAAAAGACAAAGAGTAAGGGATGTGTTTAATAAATAGTTGTAGAATGCAATTGACAATGTGTTTTTTTCTACATAAACGTATATATTCATTGATGATGTGATTTTGTTCAACAATGGTATGGTAAGAGAAGCATTCATGAATGGTTACTAAAAGAACATGCCTACTATGTGCATCAAATATGATCTAATAAATATTTTAACAATGAACACCAACAAATAGGATTTATATTATGTGCATTATTTATAATCTAAAAATTAGTAAGATGTCAACAAGGAAAAGCATCATATCGGTTTCCACAATTGATAAGGCCACAAGGAGGTAGATGAAGTTGAGGGGTTTCCCATCTTAGTAATGATTGTTCTATCAAGGGATTCTGAGGGGTCATTCCATCACATCATCAAGTTATTAATTATTGTCAATTTATTTTGTAATATAAACCACATGAAACAAGAAGAGTGCACTTAGAATGCCAGATTATCAACATTTACCGCTATTAACTCTGCCTATAAAATTTCTACTCAGAGTGTTATACTACATTTAGTTTTCACTAAAATATGACCCCATTTTCCTCACGACTCTATCTTTATCCTTAGTTACTTTTCATATATAGTGTTTTAATAATGGTTAAGTTTTTGGAAGGATGCACTACCCTAATAATGAAAATCAAACTCATTGCTACCCTTCCATTTCAACATCTCCTATATATTGGCTAATTCTAGTTGTCTTCGGAAGGGAAGTTGTGATGTCTTAATGGAGTCTAATGTTTGGGGACAATTACTTCAAAGCAAGGGGCTAATCATGAGACTATAAAAAGTTTATAGATTTGAAGATGGCATGCTTGGATGAGTTGTAGACGGACTAAAGTTTTGTTGGTGATGTTAGCAAGCGATATGGATGCGCATGGTACGAAAGTCAAAAATAGTGCACAAGGTGGAGAAGTCGACAAGTGTCGATTTGCTCATAGTTTTGTACTTTTGGGTCCAAGTTAGTTATAAATTAGTTACAATGCAACATTTTGTAAAGGATAAATCCTATATATAGGGTTATAAATGTAGTAGGAAAGAATCATCATCATCATGAGATCATGGATTTTGTCTTAGACTTTGATTTTGAGCATCTACGGAAGATCGATATTGGTAACTGATGTTTTGGTTCTATTTTGCAAATCTGAGAATGCATTTTGGGAACCTGTTTTCATGTGAGGAAGTAATATGACATGTGCAATGATGTTGGAAACTATTTTTCTTGTGTTTTGTTCATTTGGTGGCTTCAATGATGCGATCTAAATGATGAACTACTATGATATGGTTTATATTCTTGAATGATGCGATCTCTCTGCATACTAAATGATTTCATGTTTGTCAATCTCTTTTGCGATGACTAAATCTAACCTGAATGGTTCTTGATGCAACCAAACATGATTAATTGATGTTGAAACCCTCACTTGAATCTCTAGTTAGGACTTTGACCAATAGAGAATAGGCGCGCAAATACTCCTCCTTACTGCGAAAATGGGGTTCCTACATCTTTCCCTTGAACATATCGAGTGAGACTTCATCTGCTTCGCAAGTGCTGTTGGATTAGATGAGATTAGTTGGGCCTTAATTCATAACTATCCCAACTGTCTCAACCATCCTAACCTTCAGAACCACTCTATTTCCCAATGTATAAATAGAGGCCTTGGGATGGGTCTAATCAATCAATTCTAGAAGAGAAAAGTTGTGCTGGTGGCATACCTTCAAAGTATTGGAGTAGCAGAACTTAGAGTCCTTTGTTGCAGAGGATTCCTTGTGTAAGAAGCTAGGTTGTATTCTCACCTATTCACTATTTGTTAATAAAGAGATTTCTTCTTCCAATCTTTGTATTGTGCTTTTCTCATGTATATTGGTTAATGAATGATTCCATTTATATTATTAATATGGGTTTCATCTAACCTTTGATATATATATGTGTGTGTGTGTGTGTGTGTGTGTGTGTGTCTGTGTATTAGATATTACTTGAATAATTGGCTCTTTGTAGGTGAAGAGAAGCAACCTTAGAATATTTGGAGAAGATTAAAGCGAGAGAAGACCAAGCTTGGATCAGCCGTCATAAACCGGGTAAGCCAAACTCTCTTCCTATTCTCATTTCATTTTCTTTAAAATATGATTGTCTGCAAGTCTATTAGTATGTTGGTAACCCCGGACCCTATGTTACAAGGATGTATTGTCCTGTACAACATAACTGGTGAATCCACTAGGTAGTCCATCCTGTAGGCTCTCTTTACGAGTCTTTGTTCTAATTCTGATTATGAGTGTGGTCCTTTTTATATTGCTTTTGATTTACAATGTAGTGTGCCAAGAAGTTTGTGCTAGTCTTTTTTCTTTCAAAATTTTTTAGTAGTGCACGCGGATTGCGTTGTGTGCAGTCCTGTATATGACCTTATACATGCAGGTTCCTGTATAAGACAGTCGCATTTCATACGTGAGTTTCTTGCATACACAGTTGTGTGTGTCCTGTAGCAGTATAAAAGTTAGATAGGGTTTTCTTGTTCCTGTCTCTTTGGATTTAGTTTATTGGAAGTCTTTTGTTTATGGCAAGACTCTGTGAGTCTGAAGTCTGTGTGTCACATCTTTTGCTTGTCTTTCAATCCTTTGAGCCTTTTTCTTGAATTTATTTCATCTTGTGAAGTGTAGGTGGTCCTCCTACTTGGTCTATAAGCTTGAGTGCTTGTGTCTAGGTCAGTGATTAGGGCCTTGGATGCTTTATACTCTGTACTGCATTTTGTGGTGTCACTTTGTCACTTGTTCTTTTATGAATCTAGTGGACTCTTTGGGTTCAATAGTTTCTCTAAGTTAGGTTCTTTCCAAGTCTTCTTCCTAATAGGTTGAAGTAGGTCATTTTAGGTCCTTTATGCCTCATTTCACTTTTTATATGATTTGATTATTCAAACTTGCTCAAAAATTTCATTTAGTTGCATTATGGTTTTTGAAGTTTTTTTGAAAAGAGAAGAAAAACATTTTATGCTTTTGCATTTAGTTGCATTTAGTCGTTTCTTTTCAGTATTTTTCAAATAAAACTCAAAAATTATAAAAAGAAGTCTTACTTTTCTTGCATTTAGTTTTAAATTCATTAGCTTCTATTTTCAAAAAGAAAATAAATTTGGTTTAAGTAGTCACAATTTACTTTGAAATATGCTTTATACATCATTTTGCTTTTTTTTATTGAGGCTATAACACCACATTGTTTCACGACATTTACCTATGACTAAAAACATCCTTCTAAAATGAATGATATAATTAAAAACTATTAGTAAGTTCTATTTTTTAGGCTCCTACACCAACTTAGGCTAGACTTGTGGATTAGGGAGTTTCAACTCTCCACAAGTGTTTCATTTCAAACGTAGTTGTCTAATCAATAGGTAAATCCTCTTCTATGTTGATTGTATTTGGGAAGCTCCTCTCAAATGGGAGTTAAGAATGAGGCCACGTGGAGGCTTGGAATGAGGAGATAACCCTATGATTCCTTGTCGAAGAGTATACCAAGGATTTTGCGCATTTGGGGATTTCTGTCAATACCACCATTTAGGCCCCATGCAGTGCTGATGTTGACAGGATTTTGGGCTTTGCTACCCTTCTCATGCCTACGAATTAGGCTTGCGACTGCCCCCCCAGACTATTAGTATAGTTGCAGTAGGTTTTAGTCTCTTCGACATCTAGGGTTCATACATAGGTACACTAGAAGGCTATTTCTAGTTGACCTTAGATGTGCTTGGAAGGTAACCCCAGTAGAATATGTGGGAGGGTAGTTAGGTGATTCCTCTGCTTGTGCCTAAGAACATCTATAGGGATGCCAAGTAACTATCTCTCATCTTTTCTTCTGGAAAGCATATCTTATACATTTTTGTGTCTGTTTTGGATTTAGGAAATGTTTTAGTGATTGTTGTGTGGTTTGTTTATGTTTAGTCTACCTTAGGGTGTGTGAAAAGTAAATTTTTTAACCATGGAGGACCAACCTCTCAGAAGGTCAATAAGGTTGCAAAACCTTCCTCCAGCTACTACAATGGATCCTCCACCCCCCCCTCAAAGGTGGAGATTAGATACAGATGGTTCCTTTGAACTGGTAGGAATCAATAAAGTTCCAAGTGAACCAGAACTTAGGACAAACTAGGTTGATACAAACACAGTAGAGATAAAAGACTTATAGGATGACGAATTTGCAAGAAAATTTAATTCACCTCTTACTGACTTAAGCGATCATGTGATCGTCCAAGTTCTTCCATTTGATTCACTTGTGATTGGTGTTCCCATGAGCAGACTTATGGCTAGATCAGGAGAGGGTTCATCTACCCCCATCTCAGCCATTTCGGCTGAAGGAGTTCCACCTCCCTCGGTTGGTACTCCTAGAACAAATATACCTGATACTCCTTTAACTCTGGCTATTCGAGTGGTTGAACCACCGACTTCCACAAATTTAGTAGGCTATTCTAGTGGGGTGGTCACTAGGATCCCCAGTGCACACTTTGCTTCATCATCTTTTGCACACACTGCTCAGAGTGGTCCTATTGGATCTTGTTCATTTGTCTAGGGTTTCCCATGGAATGGGGGGCACATTCCCCCATCCAATCCTTATGTAGTCCCTACACCTACATATGTGGGGATGTAATTTGGAAATAATAACTCTTATGGTCAAGGTTTTCAAATGCCAGTTTTGGCTCCATACATGAGCTCTTCCTTTTCACTTTTTACCAAAGGGATACCTACTCTTGTTTTCTAGACTCCAATCTCAACTTGAGCGGCTCAAACCACATACACTGTAGCGCACATAATTAATCCATTGGATAATGGATGGAATCCATTTCAAAGTAGTCCAACTACTTTGCAACCTGTAGCTGGGGGAAACCCTGCCTTTAAATTTGGGAAACAGGGGGCAAGTCCTTCTACTTCCCAAGCTCGTACTTTTCAGGCTCCGGTTAGGCCCAAACTTCCAATCCTGGCAACTTTAAACTTGCCATATTTGTCCAAGTTAATGAATGACCTAGTGAAACATGATGCCACTTGGCCAGCTATCCCTACTAAGCTACCATCAGACATTCCAAAATTTGAGGGAAAATTTCGTGAAGACTCAGGGGCTCATATCACCACCTTTCACTCATGGAGCTCTTCTAACTCATTGAACGATGACATCGTTCGGTTGATATTGTCCCAAAGAAATCTAACTAGTGCTGCAACAAAGTGGTATATTGAATTTCCCTCTGTTGCATTTGACAGTTTTTGGGACCTAACCAATGTGTTCCTTAACCACTTCCAACTTCTTGTCCAGTATGATGTCAGTCTAGATTTACTGTCCACCTTTTGGCAGGACAAAGCCACTCACATTTCAAATCATATCCAAGAGTGGTAAAGGTGGAAGAGGCTCACCAATGCCACTATCCCTCCCAGGTTTTTATTAGAATGGTTCCTTAAGTCCTTATTGTCATATATATATAAGGATGTATCCACCTCGGAATTAACTAATGAGGAATATGCTATCCTCAGGGCCCAACAGTTAGATTTGACACACTCTCAGTCTGAGATACTATACAAAATCATACTTGGTGCACCGTGGCCAACACATAGTGTTGAGAAACCTAATCCTGGACCCCATTCTGATGGTGTGGTTGGTTCAGTTAAATCTCCCACTATAGAGTCTTTGGAAAATGAAATCCATGAGTTGTCTATTAAACAGTCTATAGTGGAGGCAGCAAATGCTGCTTCCTCACCTCAAAACACAAATGTTTTTGCTCAATCCTCCCAAAAGGGAAACCAACAGCCTGGTGGGAAAAAGAAAAAAGGGAAGAAAGGTGAGGGAAACCGAAACAAGCCTAAACCCACAAATAATGCTGATGGCGGGGGAAAAGAGAAGAATAAGGTGAAATTTCATTGTAAGTTGTTCTAGGAATATCACCTAACCCATCAACGCCCTCTTATAGATCAAGCTCAAAAGATGCTCAAAAATCAACAACTGATTGTTCTAAAGGATCCATTCCCAAAGGATAGAATATAGCTTTGGTTTCTAACGTAGCTGGGGGTACTGCTAATGCCCATGAACAAAATTATATCAACATGGTTCGATCTGAGACATTACTCTAGACTAGAAATAAGAACTATGAGACAGAGGCTTCAGAGAAGGGTAAGTCTATAGGTGAAACTTCTAACCCTCTCACAATCGAGAAACCTGCCGAACCTATGCCTAAGATACCTAAAGGTGTCTTTAATAAATCATTGCATAATCCTAATGCGAGGCCTGCAACCAGGGTATTTTTTAAGGATTGTAATAATATACTTAAATATAGTATTCTAGGTGATTTTTTTGGATTGAAAAAAACATGCTTATAGATAGGTAGGAGAATATTAAATATGAAACATTAACACTGAAATGTGTAAATTTTGGTGAATATTATGATAAGAAAAACATATTTTATGTAAATATAGGCGATATTAGAGACTAAAAAGTGAATTTATTTTTTGAAAAAAACCCAAAAAATAGCCAATTAGCAAAATTTCGCCACTAAAAATTACCATGGCTGCAGCTAATTACTCTATAGTTGAATATTTATCCCAAACCCCATGTGCAATGTCGGCTTTGGAGGTGCTACAAAATTATCCCACCCAGCAAGATGCACTCTCAGCATCCTTAGGTAGTATGGATTCATCGAGCCTTATGGAAAAGTTTAATTTGTTTGATGTTAAGATTCGCCTACCGTATCATGTGGATTTGTTAATGCATGTCATCCATGGTGGAAAGACCATTGGAAGAACAGTTTTTGACGAAGGTGCTTCCACATGTGTCATGTATTTCTCTTGCTGGAATGCTCTTGGATCTCCAGTTCTAGTTCCATCGAACACCTTACTTACTGCTTTCGACAAAAGGTCATTTCGTCCACATGGTATCCTACCAGCTTTTGAGATTAAGTTGGAAGGGAACGCAGCGTCTGTTGAAGTAGAGGTGATTGATGCCCCATTGGATTATAACTTGCTTCTGGGGAGAAGTTGGACTTATGCTATGTGTGCAATCACCTCAGCCATTCTTCGAGTGGTAGTGTTTCCACACGAAGGGAAGCTGGTTACTGTTGACCAACTCAGTTTCACTCGGAAGGGCCGTATGGAAACTAATGAGTCCACCATGCCATTGGATGATCAGGTTAGACCAGATAATGAGAGGTTGGGGGTAGGTATGTGCTCTTCATTAATGGGATCCTTTGATATCCCAGACCTGACACATTACTTAGGTTCTACTAGTGTGGGGAAGTCTATCGCAACGATAGTCAATCAAACGGATCCTTGGGTACTTCCTTCCCGCCACAAACCTAAAGTTCCCTTATCAGTAGCGGAAGTAGCTTATCAAGATATCATTAACACCACTGTTGATCCTGTTTTAATTCTTCCTACAGTCTTAGAGGATTCGAAAGAAGCCTATATTCCTGCTTAGGTAGAGAAATATTTGTATACCGACGGTTTCTTAGATATGGTTTTGCCTTCAAATGAAGCCATTTTGGAAGATATGAGTGAGAGAGATAATATATGCAAATATATTCACCATAGATCCTACTTTCTTCTCAAGTTAAGAAGGATTGAAAATCAAGAGTTCCATGTGAGACTGGCAGGTTGATAGTGATATACCGATCAACCCCTTATGAAGGGAATGGATCTTTGCCAAGGGGAATACAAAAAACATTTCCATTACTATCCCTATCAACATCTTTACAAATCCCAACATCGTGGAAAATGTATATATTGGTGCAAGCTGCTCTCCGAAGGAGATTGCTATCTATACTCCCTTATTTAAGGAGTTTCATGACGTGTTTTCCTGGTCATATGAGGAGATGCAAGGAATAGATCAATCTATAGTCGAACATGAAATACAAACCTATCCTAATGCCAAACTGGTTTGACAAAAACTTAGACCTGTCAACCCGCGTAAAGAGGCATCCGTTATGGCTGAAGTGGAAAGCTGCTGAAAGCTGGTTTTATTTACTTGATCACTTTGACGGAGTGGGTATCCAATCCTATTTCCATTGATAAAAAGCAAGGGATGATACGTGTATGTACTGAATTTCATGATTTAAACAAATATTTTCCTAAGGATAACTACCCCACACCATTTGTAGATCAAATCATTGATGCTTGTGCAGGGAGTGAAGTTTTTTCGTTTATGGATGGGTTTTCTGGGTACAATCAGATTCAAATCAAGCCAAAAGACCAACATAAAATGAATTTGATTTTTCCTTGGGTTACATTTGCATATACGAAAATTCCTTTTGGATTGAAAAATGCAGGGGATACCTTTAAATGGGCAATGAATTTTTCCTTCCATGACATCAAGACTATTGTTGAACCCTACCTAGACAATCCTCCTGCGCATTCTCGTAAGAGGATCGATCATCCAGATCACTTGTTCTTACTTTTTTAAAAATGCATGAATTACAAAATATGCTTGAATCCCCACAAGTGTATTTTCTGTGTTGAGTTGGGTAGGCTGCTCAGGTTTATAGTTTCTAACAAAGGTATTCAAGTGGATAATTTGGAATTTGAGACCATTGTAAATCTACCTCCTCCTCGTTCTATCATGCAAATTCATAGCCTGCAAGGAAAGTCTAACTTTATTCTATTAGAATTTGAATTCCATTTAGATCTTCAAGGAAAGAGTTCTGATAATGTTTGCAGCAATTGAATGGAGAATGAAAATACAAACTAAGCAAAATAAACCACATAGGAAACAGACAAGTATTGCTCAGGAATTTACAGTATATTCATCATAATAATATCCGATGTTACAGTAGTTTACATATGTAGAATTCAAATGCATGGGAAATGAATTAGAATCCTCCAATTGGATATGATTGTATCTAACTGAATCTCTAACTCAAGGTCCCCCAATTAATATCGGTGTCCAAATAGACAACTCCCTAATGACCACTAACTCCAGCAACCACTGACAGCTAGTTAACTCATGTAACTGAGTGTGGTAGGTAGTAAAAGCACTCCTCCCCATGCTACCATGCATTATCCATGCATTAGTAGCGCTAGCCTAACTGACTGTGAAGTAACTGAATGTAACTGGGGGCTAAATAAGACTAACTAGTGCTAACAACAACTGACTGAAGTAGGTTGGTTCTAGGACTCCCGGTGGCTCATAAAATGTAGGGATT
Organism: Pseudotsuga menziesii; assembly: GCA_001517045.1. NCBI lineage: Eukaryota > Viridiplantae > Streptophyta > Pinopsida > Pinales > Pinaceae > Pseudotsuga > Pseudotsuga menziesii. The sequence continues at coordinate 644,908 of LPNX010607681.1, forward strand.
GGTCCAGGAGGTGCCCAAACTGATGGATGCACATGCAATAAGTGGTAGTTATCCTCTAGCAGTGTTCCCCACACTCTAGTGATTGGTACATGTGGCCCCATTGGGCCAAGTGGACCCAATTGCACTAGTGGAACCAATTAATTAATTTAATGTTCCTCAGTTAGGAAATAATTAATCTAATAGAAATTTAACCAAGGTATGATTAATAATCCTAACAGCACCATTGATTCCTAACTTGGAAAACTATGGGCCCTGGTAACAAGACCATAGGTAACCCAAATACAATCTAGAAGGTAATAATAAAAAATGTTGCTTAATACAACTAGGGAAACAAGGGAAAACCTCATGGGAAACCGCCCCCCCTAAAAAATAAGTAGGAAAATAGAAATCTGCAAGCTATCTTTAGAAGAAAGAAGCTTCCTCCTTAGAAAAATTTCTGCAAAATTTCAGCTCTATGCAGCAGCATGGTCCATCAATGGACCTCTCAATGTACTTCTGAATTGATGATTTTGTTTGTTTCTGCTGGATGGTGAAGGTAAAGAATGATCAAATCTCTGCTTCTGTGGGTCATGTAGCTGATCATTTTCCATCATCAAATAGCACCAACCTGGAAATTTTATGCACCATTATGTAGAGATCAAAGCTGTGAGGGATAGTGCAGCATGCTCATTATGATACTGGGACCTAATTCTTCTTTTGTATTCTAGAAATAAAACACCACTTCCAACTGCATCAAGAATCTTTTGAGCCCATCTAGGTTTATGATTCTGATTAGGAATGGGTACTGGATTTGGATCTCAAATCTCTTGATATTTAGTCTCAATAACAAGATCAAGTTGTATGTGATCTTCTTCATCTGAATATGAAACATGTAGCACATCATCATCATCATAAAAAATAGGTGGATAAATAGTTATACCTTCCTGTGTTGCTCGAGGAGTATCATGCAGCTTATCTTCTTCGAACTGGACACTTATTTCAATTAAGCATCTTTTGGTAGAAACCTCCATCTATTTGTAATCTTTTGCATCTTTTGCATATCCCAGCAGAATTCATTCGCTACTTTGGGCTTGGAAGGATTTCCTCTTGTCAAGTGGTATCCTGGACCAAGATTTAGAACCAAAAACTCTCAGATGAGAGACATTGGGATTATACCCATGCAATGCTTCGAATGGTGCGACCCCAACCACTGACTTGTGGGGCACCCTATTCTGCAAATATGAAGCACAACTTACTACTTCAACCCAAATAAAAGGAGGTAGATGCTTGCCATGGAGAAGGCATGTTGCCATCTCTTTCAGTGATCTGTTCCTCCTCTTAGCCACACCATTTTTTTGTGGTGTGTATGGAACTGAGTGTTCCATTCAAATCCCCTTTGATTCATAGAAATTCTGGAAATCTCTTTTGACATATTCTCCTCCTCCATTGGATGATGGATCTTATTGACTTGATCTTCTTATTGAAATGGTTATCAACCATAGTTTTAAAACTTTTAAAAGACTCAAAAACTTTGAATTTTAGTTTCATGATGTAGATCCAGCAGTACCAATAACAATAATCAATAAATGTTAGGAAATACCTGCAACAATTAATGGAGTTTGTGGGAATAGGTCCAGCTACATCACTGTGTATCAAATAAAGTGTAGAGACAGCTCTATGAGCCTTCCCAACATCATACTTGTTTTCTGGATGCTTACCTACCAAGCACCCAGCACATACTCCATTGGAAGTTTGGATGGAGGGGAAAAATTCAACCATGTTATCATTGTGGAGCTGCTTCAGATATTTGAAATTGATATGGCCAAATATCTCATGCCAAATCTTGCTGGTGTTGTTTGCATGAGACAATAAAGCTGTAGGAGGAGAAACGGGTAAGAAATGTGAAAAATCATAAGCTTTGGTAGAGTGATTTGCAATACCTTTTCCTACAATATTTCCAGTGGCCTTTTCTATAATCTCAACCGAGTCTGAATCGAATGTGACCCTCTTGGGAGAGCCTATCTGAGTCATCTGGTAAACAGATAACATGTTAGCAGCAAGGGAGGGCACATATAAGACATTCTTGAACTCACCATGCTTCACTCTGACTGAACCCCTTCCTTGTGCTAGAATTTGGGAATCATCTCCCTTGTGAATATTAGGCCCCTTTGATAGTGAAAGAGTAGAGAAGGATTCTTTGGAGGAAACCATGTGGTTGGAGGCTCCAGAATCTATAATGTATGATGAGGATGGAGAAATAGTTTCTTTCAAAGCATGTCACCTTTCGACATCTTTTGTTGGTGCTTCTTCATCAGGATTCTTTGATCTTGGAGGAGCGATGTTGTGTTGCTTGAGAAGAGCGAACATTTCATCAAGTTGCTTCCTCATACAATGTTCTTCAAGATGGTATCCCTTTTCATAATAAGGACATAACTTCTTTTCAAATTTCTTCTTCTTAGAGCTGGAGGCTCCTTCGGAAGCTTGCTCATTTTGTTTAGGCTTCAAATCAGCTTCCTTTGGATCCTTCTTCTTTTATTTCCCCTTTGCTTTTTCTTTGGAAGAGTCAGTAAGAAAGAGATCTTGATCTTTGGAAGTTTGGATGACTCCCATTTGAATCAGTTTTTCTTGTCCCTTGATTAAGGGCTCATAAAATAAATCTAAAGAAGAAAGTTTCCAATCAGGAAATATTTCCTGCTTGGAATGAAACATAGATACATCTACATAGTACTCAGGGCCTAGTTTGTTGAGTATGGAAAGGACATTCTGTTCATCCATCCTCTCTATCTCGCACTATTTGCATTGGAGCACTAGAGACTTGAATTTAGAGAAGAATTTATCAATAGTCTCGAAACTGCTAAGATGTAAAGATAACAACTCATTCTCCAGAATATGTCCCCAAAACTCATCTTGTTTTTTAAACAAGCTATCAGGATTCTCCCAGGATTCTCTGGGAGTCCTCAATCCTTCTAGATGAAATAGGAGATCTCTTGAAATATAAGTACATAAGTACCTGAATTCTTCATCACAATGGTTTAGGAACTTGTTTCACTCTAGATGATGAGGCTCAGCCTCCCATCCATGTATGATCTTGTGGTAGGCATGCTTGCGAAAGGCTAGCTGCATATCAATCCTCCAATCAAGGTAATTGGAAGTTGTGAGGATCCGTGGTCTAGGAGTTTGAGAACTCATAATTGCTCTGGCTGGAAGACTGAAAATACTTCTCTCAAGCTACGTAGCACCTGTCAATTTCACTGCAATAACACACTTAAACATATGAATTGTTAAAATCATGATTTTCCTCCCAACATGAATATGTTTTCATGGTCCGTCATGCCCTCTCTACTACTCTGAATGAATCCCGAGCTAGAAAATTTTCATAGGGGACTTCTGTGGAAACTCAGCTTCTTTTGATGTTCGATGGGGAGAAACAAGCATGAAACCTACCTGAGAAGTATCTGATACCATATTAGAATTTGAATTCCATTTAGATATTCAAGCATAGAGTTATGATCATGTTTGCAGAAATTGAATGGAGAATGAAAATACAAACTAAGAAAAAAAAACCACACAGGAAACAGACAAGTATTGCTGAGGAATTTATAGTATCTTCATCATAATAATATTTGGTGTTACAATAGTTTACATAGGTAGAATTCAAATGAATGGAAAATGAATTCGAATCCCCCAAATGGATATGACTGTGTCTAACTGAATCTCTAACTCAAGGTCTCCCAATCAATATCGGAGTCCAAATAGACAACTCCCTGATGACCAATAACACCAACAACCACTAAAAACTAGTTAACTCAGTGCAACTGAGTGTGGTAGGCAGGGAAAGTGCTCCTCCCCATGAAACCATGCATTATCAATGCATTATTACCACTAGCCTAACTGAATGTGAAGTAACTGAATGTAATTGGGGGCTAACTAAGACTAACTAGTGCTAACACCAATCGATTGAAGTAGGTTGGTGTCGGGACTCCTAGTGGCTCATAAAATGTAGGGATTGGTCTAGGAGGCACCCAAATTAATGAATGCACATGAATTAAGTGGAATTTCTCCTCTATCAGTGTTCCCCACACTCCAGTGACTGGTACATGTGGCCCCATTGGGCTAAGTGGACCCAATTGCACTAGTGGACCCAATTAATTAATTTAAGGTTCCTAAGTTAGGGAATAATTAATCTAATAGACATTTAGCCAAGGGAGGGTTAATAATCCTAACATATTCAAAGTTTTATCATGAATTATGCCAATATTACCAAAGGTTTCATGCACATGTTGAAGCAAGACTCCCCATTTGTATGGGATGAAACTGCACAACTTGCTTTCGAGGCATTAAAGAAATATTTGTTGCCAGCTCCTTTGTTGCATCTACCATATTACTCTCATGATTTTATATTGTATCTAGCCATCCAAGTCGACCATTGGGATAGTGCTGGTCCAGGAAGATGATGAGATCCAAGAGAATGTCATCTATTACCTTAGTCATGCTTTAGCTGGCCCTGAACTTCGATACTCCCACGTTGAAATGTTGGCGTTAGCAGTTGTGTATGTTGTGCATAAGTTATGTCACTACATCTTACTGAGGACTATGCCAGTAGTGGAAGATGTTAATCCTTTCCAGTATGTCTTGTCTCGATGCATAGTTGGAGGCAAATTCAACAAATGGATAGTCATTCTCCAAGAGTTTGACTTGGATTTTCAGTCCGCCAAATCGAAAAAATACTTAGTTTTTGTAGAGCTTATTAAAGAATTCCAATAAAAGAAGATGTAGCAATTGAAGAAGACTCATTCCTAGATGAGCACATTTTTATGATTTCCACCTCTTCTCCTTGGTATGGAGATATACTTGTCTATCTCTAGACTCTAAAGTGTCCTACAACCTTTTTGCGGGAAGAATGACGCAAACTACGCGTACATGCGAAAAACTACCTTATCATTGGGGATACTTTATACCGTAGAGGGGTAGACTCTTTTTTACATTGGTTCCTCACCCACAAAGAGGCTAACAGTGTCCTAAATGACACCTATAGTGGAGCATGTGGGGTCCATTTATCTAGGTTAGCAACGACCCCAAATATTTTCTGCAGTGGTTGTTTTTGGCCCATGATCTTCAAAGATTGTCTGGAAGTCATGAAGCTTTGTCATCCTTGTTAGTGTTACAGTAGAAAGATGTGGTCACATCCTGCTCCACTATTTCCCGTCATCACATTGGGCCCCTTCACCAAGTGGGAGATAGATTACATGATGTTAAACCTAGTTTGGGTTGGGGGGCACAAATACATCATTTTCATTGTGGATTACTTTACGAAGTGGGTAGAGGCAACGCCCACCTTTAGGGATGATGGGGAAACTGCAGATTTTTTCATTTTCAACTAGATCATCGCACGTTTCAATATTCCAAAAGATATTTTCATTGACCATGGCAGTCATTTCCAAGACAACATGATGACTGAATCAGCTATTATGCTAGGGTTTAAAGAAGATCATTCATCTTCTTTCTACCCACAAGTGAATGGTCAAGTTGAGGAAGTCAATAAGAACTTTAAGACTATTCTCAAATGTACTATTAACACATCCTGGTTAAATTGCACATCATGATGTATCCTACACTTTGGGATTATCGAACCAATGTGAAAACTGCCACAGTTTTCTCACCTTTTAGCTAACTCGTTCATAGGGTGGAAGCAGTAACTCCAGTTGAATGTGAAATCCCACCTTTAAAAATTTCCATTCATGTGTTACCTGACATGACTGAACTGGAAGAAGGTTTTCTACATTTAGAACATCTATATGAACAATCTAGAGATGCATTGACACTAAATGAGACTCATAAAAATAGGGTTAAAAAACAATATGATAAATCGGTCAAACCTAGGATTTTTTCTGAAGGGGAGCTTGTCTTGCTCTGGGATCAGAACAAAGAACCCTTGGGGGCAGGGAAATTCAGGTCTATGTGGTTAGGACCCTATGTCGTGTTGAAATTTTGGAAGAAAGGGGCATATTAATTAACTGATTTCGAAGGGAATAAGATGCCAGATCCTAGAAATGGGCTCTACTTGAAAAAGTACTATGCCTAGGCTTAGCACTTTTTCTTGTATTTTATTGTATACTATAGTTAGTCAGTTTGTGTTCTTATATCATCTGTTGGTTGTTACAAATTTCTTCCAAGTGGTTAGTAAGTTTTGTATATGGTGCTAGTCATCACACTTGCAACCTCGCTTTAGCCACATGGGTTATTTACTCACCCTCAAGAAAGCTAGTTGCCTTTGGAGGTGTTTTCCTAGGTCCTGCTACCAATAATGTGGCCAAATACAGGGCCTTCATTGAGATTTTATGGGATGTCTTGTCATGTCGCATCACACAGTTGGAATTTAGAATTGACTCGCAACTAGTGGATTCCCTTATCAGGTGCGAAACCCTATCTTGTTACGGTAGTTTTTGCAAGTCAGATTATTGGAAAAAAAAATTGGTTTTATTTCATTTAATCATATTCCAAGAAATCGAATTCATTAACTAATGCATATGCAAACTATATCTATGATTGCCACTTAAAACACATTTTATAAAAATACATGACAGATACATTGTGAATACATGTCAATAAAACGACAATGTGTGTGTGTGTGTGTGTGTGTGTGTGTGAATATCTGTCCATAAGATAGGTTGAGTTTTTTATTCTCAAATATAGTCATAAATGCATACATATACAAAAATATACAAAATTTGGATCGAAATCCATAAAATTCCCCTAGATCTAATATTGACCACCCTGGTCATCCTGATCACCCTGGTCACCCTAATCACTAGCCTCCTCATCTTCTTCAGCTGCAACAGCCTCCATAGCTTCTATGTAGACAAGTACAACCCTGGATACCCTTCACATAAGGCATATCCAGGTAGGTGGAATTCTGACATCAAGTTCCTACATGATGGCATGGATCTACTCAATGCATATGGTTGGGACTCTTTGGGTAAGCCTGGTCAGCTTCCCCTCGAGTACCATGTTCAAACCCTAATCTTCCCCTGCCAGTGGTCGTACATAAATCCTGGTATTCCCAGGAGGGAGGACATGCCCAATATCTATATTTTAAACATTAAATGGATTCAAAACTCTTATACATATGTATATATCTTTATGATAAAAATTCATAAAAATTTAAAAACTTAAAAACAAAATTACCTAGCGCTCCCCATACTCCTCCAAGAGGGAGGATGAGATCATTGTCACCTCAAAATTCTAAACCAGTGTATGGAAATTGCTCTAGTGCTGGCAACTTCCATCGCCACCACAAGTAGAAATCATCATCAAACACGCTCTGAAATGACCCACCACCGCCCTGGTGAAGGAAAATCTCTCCCCACCTAGTCATTCTAGGCTGACGAGGAGAAAATGCTGGAAGTGGTACCACAAGGCTGATTCCAGGCACTCTTTCAAAAAAGAAAGCCACCAATACACAGGGGTATCCAAAAATTTTCTGCCATCCCCTATTGCAATCAGAGAGATGTTTTTTCATTATCATGATTATTCCCGAGCACTAATCAAACACAGTCCCCTGTACGCACTCTACAACAATTCTCATTTGGTTCTGAGTAGCAAGATGAAGCGATGATGATATTGCAACCCTCATTATAGTACTTACCAGCACATGTAATGGGAAGTTATTAATATGAGCAATAGCGATGCATTATCCCTGTTTCTCACTCTCGAGTGTGCAGTAAGTGTTTATGTAATCCTGAAAACTCATGGGGTCACCGGCCCTACCAGTACCCTAGAGGTTGAAAAGTGTTCCTTGTGTCAACAAACTCGTAATGAAGTATATGTCTTCCAGTGCCACCTCCAAAATTTCACCTTGAAGGTCAAAGGCCCCAAGGTCATGATCCCAGTAGCCAATCAAAAACTCAAGCAAACGGACACTAAACTACATAGGTGAAGTACAAAAGAACTTCAATATCCCACTTTTCCGCAATGTTTGCATAGTGGGGGCACTACAGAGAGCGAATTAGTCCATATATTCATGTTCCCACTCCCTCCACTCCAACACCATGTTTAAAACTTCCCATTAAACCATTATCAAACATTAAAATTTATCAAAATAATTTGATTTTGGCCATAACATCTTTTTTCCAATGTCGCACAGTACATGCGACTATTTTTTAGATAGGTGGCGTATGACACGCGGGTTTCCCTTAGTAAGGTTGCATGTAAAACACATGTACATGACTGTGTAAGTCTCCTACCTGCATGTACCGCGTGGCCTCCCTAAGGTAGGCTTAAATTTAAAAATTTTGTATAAAATTTAAAATTGAAGCAGTTGAAATGGAAGAACAAGGAGAGCTAGCTTACCTAGCACTTGCGGAATAGAAAATCATCCACTTGTTCGTCCACACCGAGTGATTTAAGTCACAGGTAAAATATGCCTATATTGGGTAAAAACATGAAATGGTATTTTTTATTTCTATTTTTGGACTATATATAGAAAAAAATTCAAATTGTGGGTTTTTAGCCTATAGTTTCAAAAATCGTATTATAAATTAAACTAATTCTATGTCATTTTTTCCTAATGCAATAGGTCCAAGGTCATTTAAAGTTGTTATTCACTCATATAGGGTAGGCCTTTGGTAATTTATATGCATTTTTTCATCTATAACTAATCCATTTTAACCTTAGGATATCTACTTTGACCACGGAATATGGTGTTTAACCATTTTTACCTTGTCTATACCATTGTTCTTCCATGGATAGGGCTTTCCTTCCATGAGTACCCTAGTTTAGAACACATTGTTGTCTTTTGGTGCTCATGCCACATTTTTCATAGGTTCAGGGGATCCCTCTTAGCTATTTTTCATGCCAAATTGAGCCTCATTTTGGTCTCTTTTTACAAGCTATCCCCTTTATAAGGCTCCCCTCCCTTGTGGAGTTTCTTTAGGCCTAGGTCTAACTCCTCAAAATAGACTTGACTGCTGAGTAAACTTGTCCATTCAGGCTCTTTAACAATATGTGAATGGGAATCCACATTGGTGGTAGGTTATCACTTTTTCGGACCATGTGGAATAATATGAAAAAGGAACACTCTCTTTTCTATGGAATTGAGAAGAGTATTCTCAAAAATAGATTTATCACTTTTCTGGACCTAAGGGACTAAATTTACGGAAAAGGAGCAGCTGGTATGAGCTTAGTTTTCTCTTTTTCGTGCTCTAGACTTAAACATGAAAAATATTCTGAGTGTACTTTATGCATTTGTCAAGCTCGTTAAACACTAAAGAACAAAGCATTGAGTTTATTGTTGTAAGCCCCATTTATCGTAACCAAATGGATCTTTCTGAGTGATCTTGCTTTCCTTCACAGTCGTAAAACTCAAGCTATAAGCTGGTTTTGAAGGGGTGTTGGGTAGGTGGTAATTTAACCTTTTTCGGACCTCCCTAACTAAGTACAAAAAAGGTGTGCCTTACTTCTTCAGAAGCTAAGAGAGTTCTTCTATGGTATGTTCTATACTTTTCCAGCCTCATGAGACTAAATTGGATGAAAAAGAACTCCCCTGGAGTCTTCTTTGGAGTTTTCAGACTCTCTTAACATGAAAACAACAACAAGCATGTACTAGTTCAGGCTCGCAAAATCCACGAACCAGTGACATTATCAAGAATTATTCTCTCCCCTCTTCAAGCTTGTCAAAAATGAAGAGAGATTCGATTTGACTTTCCTGGACTCGTTAAAATTTTACATGAAAGATAAGGAAGAAGTTTTCTCTTTGGGTTATAAACAGTGGCAGCATGTTATCCTTGAACATAGCACTTTCTAAAATTTATGATAATCATGTTTCAGTTTATCCTTCTAGCTCAGCTATCACTTCGAGTCTTTACTCCTCCACTTGTCCTTTATACATGGGGAATTTGCACATGTCTCCTACATGTCAAATAAGTCTAGTTGTTCTATCTATAAGTTAAAATATGCCTTGGTTCATCTCTTTTTCTTGCTCGTTGTTCAAGTATTGATCCCTTCCTCTAATTATTAGCATGATTCCATCATTATCTTATTTGAGTATTACTCATGTTTATCTTCGTGTCTATCTGATTATTAGCATGATTCCATCATTATCTTATCTGATTATTACTGGTGGCACTCTTGTGATCCATTGGATGACCTATTTCCTTCCTCATCACAGTATGGTTTCATCATCAGTAATTCCTGAAGACAAAGACCTAGAATTTTGACGATAGTACCTTAGGATTCACTACCAATATTGGTGAACTCCTTTGCTTCAGTTGTCAGTTTCACCTATTGATTGACAATCTATTGAGTCCTTTCAATGTTCAACTTCAGCACACCTATTCACATGGCCGAGATTGTACTAGTTCTTTTGGATTCCAATGAAGAACTTATGTTCACATCTATAACCCAAGTTATGCAAGACTATGTTATGATTAGTTAAACAGCTTCCACATTTTGAAGACTCGTCATTGTATATTGTGGCTTCTATCCACCTTTGTAATATACGTGGTCTTGTACCCGTATCATATGATGTAATCAAATATTGTAAAGGAGCTAGTGTTCTAGTATATTGAACATGGAATCCTCAAATATATTTTGTATATGACATTGATATGTATTTGTTTCAGGTATCCTCTGTTTCCTTGGATGTCTGAGTTCTCCAATATAAATATTGTAATATATTTCGGTCATCATTTCCCTCTGACCTCACACATTAAGGGGCATCTGTTATGAGCCAAAATGGCACTTCTCCATCCAAGTGCTAACATTCATTATGTCGGTACACAAAATGACAATTAGGACTGGAAGTGGCCAAAACACTATATATGTGCATGACCATTGATGCATGATCTCCAGACCAGCCTAATATATTCATTAGAGGAAATTTCAACTCAAAATGGGCCTTTTAACTTTTATTCAAATTCCATGTCATCAAGTGTTAGCCAATGAAATTGCTTTAAATTTGAAATACCATATAGGTCTTAAACACTTTTTTAATATAAATTTGGGGATAGGTATCATAAAAAAAACTAATTTTTTTGTTTGTATTTTTGACATATCTCCCTGTGTTTTTACTCAAATTTCGATCGGGAGAGCTCATTGGATGCGGAATTAAATTCCGCATCCAACGAGTACCCACTCGGCATACTTTTGACAGACCCCACTACCCCAAAAACAAGAAATGACTGAAAAAATGGAATGATGCTGTCATCATTCCAGTTTTTCAGGTATTTCTTGTTTTTGGGGTAGCGAGGTCCGTCAAAAGTATGTCGAGTGGGTACTCGTTGGATGCAGAATTGCTCTCCTGATTGAAATTTGAGTAAAAACACAAGGAGATATGTCAAAAATACAAACAAAAAAGTAGTTTTTTTCTTTTCTTCCTCCAAAATTAATAAATATTATTTTATTATTTTAACTATTATTTTATTAGTTCATTTTAGGAGGCCCATTTTGAGTTGAAATTTTCTCTAATGTTTATTTTGAGTCTAGGGTTGACCCCATTTTCCTCATGACTCTATCTTTATCCTTAGTTACTTTTAATTTATAGTGTTTTAATAATGGTTAAATTTTTGGAAGGATGCACTACCCTACTAATGAAACTCAAACTCATTGCTACCCTTCCATTTCAACATCTCCTATATATTGGCTACTTCTAGTTGTCTTCGGAAGGGAAGTTGTGATGTATTAATGGAGTGTAATATTTGGGGACAATTACTTCAAAGCAAGTGGTTGATTATGAGACTATAAAATTTTTTATAGATTTGTAGATAGCATTCTTGGATGAGTTGTAGAGGGACCAAAGTGGTGTTGGTGATGTTAGCAAGCGATATGGATGCGCATGGTATGAAAGTCATAAATAGTGTGCAAGGCGGAGAAGTTGACAAACATCAATTTGGTCATAGTTTTGTACTTTTGGGTCCAAGTTAGTTATAAATTAGTTACAAGCAAACAATTTTGTAAAGGTGAAAGCCTATATATAGAGTTAGAAATGTAGTAGGAAAGAATCATCATCATCATGAGATCAGGGATTTTGTCTTATACTATTATTTTGAGCATCTACGAAATATCGATCTTGGTATCTGATGTTTTCGTTCCATTTTGAAAATTTGAGAATGCATTTTGGGAACCTATTTTCATGTGTGGAAGTAATATGACATTTGCAATGATGTTGGAAACTCTTTGTCTTGTGTTTTGTTGGTTTTGTGGTTTCAATGATGCAATCTAAATGATGAACTACTATGATATGGTTTATATTTTTGAATTATGCGATGTCTCTGCATACTGAATGATTTCATGTTTTTCGATCTCTTTTGCGATGACTAAATATAATATGAATGGTTCTTGATGCAATCAAACATGAGTAATTGATGTTAATACCATCACCTGAATCTCTAGTTATTACTTTGACTTATAGAGAATAGGTACGCAAATACTCCTCCTTACTGCAAAAATGGGGTTCCTACATCTCTCTCTCGAACATCTTAGCTGAGACTTCATCTGCTTCCTAGGTGTTGTTGGATAAGGTAAAACCTATCTAGTACAATGCTCAGGGAGATCGTCATCAAAAGGGGTATTGACAGTGAGTGGACCCATGTCAGTAGATCTATGTCAACAAATGGTTCCGTTAACAGGACCATAGTGCAAGGAAAAGGAGGATATGTTGTGGCATCCAACAAGACCGGAGATTCAGGATTGCTTCCATCAGAAGGCTTGAGAATTCGCAGTAGAAGAAAAACCAAATTCTAGACTAACAACATAAGAGTGGTTGGGAAGTCATATATATTTTGATATCCATGAATATTTCTTCATCAATTTTTTTATTATACTGTACGATTTGTTGGTACAACTGACCTATCAAAAGACATATTTTCAAGGAGGTGAACCTATGTGCTAGACCCCAGAGTTGATCCAGTAGTTGAAGGAGGTAGAAAATAGAGCATAGAGGGTTGTTAAAGTGTGGAACGATAGCATTTGGGAAGGATTCATCACTAAGTTCACGGTCGACACAGTAAATTCCTATAGTGATGCGGAAATGGAATTCTTCAAAGGACCAAGAGGTAGGTTTCTATTGTCTTTGAAATTGTGGATTAAGATGCTTATTTGTGAAAAGGGAATATTGAAAATGAACTCCGATGAGTAGAGATATAGTGTGTGGAGCTTATGGGTATTGCAGATATTTGGTTTGGATTGAATGATATGAGGTAGATGGATGTGAGTTACAATCAAACTGTGAGGGAAGTCGAGGAAGAGTGTGGTATTCTATGAAGTGGGGTAAGTTTCTTGCAACAGAAGAGAGAGGAATGAGGAGAATCCTACTGTGATCGAGGAAAGAAGCTACGAGAGAACATCACAAGGGACTAAGTGACCCTACAACAATGAACAAGTTGACTAGGATACACCCAAGCCTGAGGAAGGACCAACCCAGAGAAACAACATACCTACACCTCCGTGCACTATGCCACATTAAGGAAGAAACACCAGATCATCGTAAGACTTCCTAGTGTGTCATCAACACAATAACACTAGTGGATCAATGAACACAGGAAGAAGCCCCAAAATGGTGGGAGACGATGTGAAATTACCTTTGTTTCATGGGAACGACATCGAGGATCTTGAAAAATATTGGTTTCTTTGCGAAGCGATATCAACTATGAAGCATGTCCAATATGAAGACATTAAGAAGGGTCAGTTAGTGAAAAAAATTCAAGGTCTCCATAATATTGGTATATGAAGTTTGTACAAGTTCTGATAGGGAACCAAAAGAATACTATAGCATAGATTAGAACCGGATTGATTGAAGAATTCAGAAAACCCAAATTTGAGTTGCAGTATATCATAGAAATAGAAGAAATCAAGAAATATCTTAATGAATCAATATGGGATTTTGATCAAAAATTCAAGATGCTGATGGAAATATTCAATTCCGTAATGAGCGATGTACAACACAAAGGATGGTTCATCACTGCGTTAGTCCCACATATCTGAATTCCATTAATGCAACAGAAGATTGCAACATATAGCGAGGCTCTGCTGATCGAAATGAAGCTAGAGGTTTCACCAGTCGACGAAACTGGAGTGGGGATGAATCAGATACAATCCCAATTGTTGAACCTGACAATTCAATTGCAAGACATTAAGAAGGGAAAACAAATTCTCTAAGACGTATGGTGTACCTGATGTTACACAAAAGGACATAATAAGGATCAATGCCCATATTTTTTCGTAATTATTTGCTGTCGAGCGCTCCAAATACGTTAAGCTACAGTGGAATTCCATGGTGCTGATTATTCCAAACTCATGGACATCGACATGAAGAGTTCATATGTTATGATCCAAAATGGCACTTCTTCCTCCAAGTGCTGACATTCATTATGTCGGTACACAAAAGGACAATTAGGATTGAAGTGGCCAAAACACTATAGATGTGCATGACCATTGATGCATGATATCCAGACCAGCGTGATATATTTTTATTCTGATTCTAGGGTTGCACACACGACTATGTGCATTGCAACTCATGTGTCACACAGGACTATGTGCATTGTAACCCACGTGTACATTGAACATGCGAGTTCCCTTTGAGAAACAGGCATGTCATACACGCCTTGCTTATATAAACACTCGCATGTACTTTAATTCAACCTTAAAAATTATAAATCATTATTAGATGAGATTAGTTGGGCCTTAATCCATAACTATCCCAACCGTCTCAACCATCCTAACCTTTGAAGCGATTTTGTTTCCCAATGAATAAATAGAGGCCTTGGGATGGGGCTAATCAATCAATTCTAGAAGAGAAAAGTTATGCTGGTGGTATAACTTAAGAGTCTTGGAGCAGCAGAACTTAGAGTCCTTGGTTGCAGAGGATTCCTTATGTCAGAAGCTAGGTTGTATTCTCACCTTTCACTGTTTGTTAATAAAGTGAATTCTTCTTCCAATATTTGTATCGTGCTTTTCTTGTGCATATTGGTTAATGAATGATATCATTTATATTATTAATATGTGTTTCATATAACCTCTTATATATATATGTATGAGATATTTCTTGAAGAATTGGCTCTTTGGAGGTGAAGAGAAGCAGCCCTAGAAGCTTTGGAGAATATTGAAGTGAGAGAAGACCAAGCTTGTATCAACCATCATAAACCGGGTAAGCAAAACTCTCTTCCTATTCTCATTTAATTTTATGTAAAAGTTGATTGTCTGCAAGTCTATTAGTAATTTGGTAACACCAGACCCTAGGTTACAACGGTGTATTGTCATGTACGACAGCATATATCTCCAAAAGGTAGTATTGAAATCTGCAAACTTGTTTTGTAATTTTTTTTCTCTGTTTGCCATGAAGAGAAGGATTTTATAGCATATGATATGCTCCAAGAAAGGACAATGGACATGTATTACATGAATGGTGAAGAACACCGATTGATAGAGACACGGCCACTGCAGAAGCCACCACACTTTGCACAACTGCAACCACAGTTTTCTCTATTGCAACCATAGTATAATCAGATGCAGTATGCTCCACAGTAGCCATAGTATACTCAGCTGGTGTACACTCAACCACAGTTTGTTCCACCTCAGCCGAATCCACCATAGTAGTAGCATTTTAATCAACCGCAAAATCAACAGCAAGGAGGCTTTCATGAAGGATTATGAGGAGGGAAAAACAAAGGTTTTGGTCCATGAGAAGGACGAGCTCGAGGACCGGCATAACGCTATAATTACAGAGTACAAGCGAATTATTTGGGATATTGCCGAAATATTCAGTTGCAACATACCCACTATACCATAGCAAATCACACTGTTGAATATTTCCCACAACTGATCACAAAATGGAAAGCAAAGAATGTTCTACCACCGTAGAACCATAATTAGAATGTCAACCAAAATTTTAACTAGCCTATGAATCGACCAACAAATTAGAACGAAGGTCCAACAGTCGTAAATATTTCAACAGAACCCAAGACTCGACCTTTGGATGTTGGAGTCATTACTCATGGAGGTGCAATGACAGGGGATGATTTTCCAATCCCACATGTTCTATTGGCATCTTGAAAAAATGTGCAATTTGATGTGGATGCTGAGAAGGATACGTTCTTTGATGCAAGAGACACCATGAAGAGGGATACAGGTAAGTTGTCTATCTATGAAATGACACATGTTTTTTATTCAACACTTATAGAAGGACCATCATGAAAGTATGGCACATTGCAAAGTTTCTTTGAAAGTTTTCTATCGCTAGAAAAAGACCCTGATACGCTAGTAGAGATTACAAGTTTGATAGCTTGTATAGGTAGAGGTCGACAAGACTCAACTGTTAACTCCTTACACAAGAAGAAAACCAGAGAAGATATGAGGATGAATGTCCAAATAAGTGATTACGATGTGGATTTATTGATTCTATATTTGGGCTCATATGTCAAAATTTTGACAAAGAAGACATGTGAAAAGATGGGAAAACCACAATTGGTTTGGTCCCCTCTACAACTGCGACTAGCCAATTAGGACAGAGTGTCTCCAATTGGGTGAGTACCACTCCTAATGGTGGAAGTTGAAGGAATGAAGACATATGCAAAATTTGACATTATCGAGATAGTTGATGAAGGAAGCTCATATCCCACACTACTGGGGAATGGATGGGATAACAAAAACTTGGTGGTAATTAACTTCAAAAAGTGGGTGATGAATTTTGAGAACCGCAACATAAGATTCATAGCCCCATTGTATCTGAGCGAAGGAATAAGATATGTCAAACCAGTCAAAGAAGAAGTTGTAGGAGGGTGGGACCATGCATACAACATTTTGGAGGATTATGTCCATCCCACTACAGATGGAGAGCTAGGGTGGAGAATCTTGAGCTCTACATCATCAAGTTCTCATGACGTGCTGGAAAATTGGAAGAATCGACTACATGATGTATCCGTCCGGAAGTTGGGTCGCAATGGAGACTATTGAGCTACCAACATATGAAGTATTACCCAACTTCGATGAGTTCATCAATGAATTTGAATACAAGGTTTCAGAACCAAAACGAATCTTGGCATTAGAGGAAGTGTTGAAGGACACTCCAGCACGATGATGGATGACACATAAGAAATTGATCGATGGATGGTCATTGTGTCACATATTGATGGAAGTTCGCTTCGACAAAAAATAACACTATCAAGTCAAGAAGTATGATGGATGGAATAATCCTAATGATCATTTGATCACATGTTAGACCGCATGGGTGTTATGACCAAAGGATGAGTGAGTACATGCTTTTGTACACACACTGGAGGAAATGTTAGGATACTGGTATGTATCAACAAAGCTACGAAGGGAGATCACAACATGGGAGGACTTGATGATCTGTTTTAGTCACACTTTCATCTTTGAGGATGTTGAGCCAGTGATTCTTAGTGCACTTCAACATATATGAGACGTTGTATTGGAGATAGTTCCAGTTGCATTTCCTGAGGAATCGCATGAGACACCAATGATGTAGTCAATGATGGAGTGTTACAATGTAACATGACGACCCGATGATGGGGATGACCCAAGGAATATCAATATTTCAGAATATGAAGGAAGTCGAAATATTGCAGCCCCTAAGATGCCGACAAACAAAGTTCACCAACCGCTGAAGATTCACAAGGTCAGCATTGGGACAAAAGAGGAATTGAAGTTTGCCAATATTGGATATTATTGGGATGAAGAGACTATGATGAAGATTACTGATTTGCTACATGAGTTTCAAGACTTATTTCTATCCAAATTCTATGAAATGAAAGGAATTATAGGAGATCTAGGAAAGATGAAAATCCCACTAAATCCATATGCGAAACCAGTGAAGCAACGTCCGTATTGCCTAAATCTGCGATATAAGGAGCGAGTAAAGGATGAAATTGATAGAATTTTAGATGCAGGAATCATCGAACCAGTTGAAGACTCAAAATGGATCATTCCAATGGCCATGCAAGATAATAATATAGGTGAAGTCTGGATTTGTGTCGATCTCAGCAAGCTCAACGATGCATGCCTTCATGATCCATTCCTGATGCCATTTATTGATGAATTGTTGGAAGGAGTAGGTGGTCGGGAGATCTATTCATTCACAAATGGATTTTCAGGCTATTATCAGATCAATATTGCGAAGGAATATCAACATAACATGAAGTTTTTGAATGAATGGGGACTCCTTTCAGTATACAATAATTCTATTTGGACTCAAGAACGCGCCTGCGATATTATCCAGGATCGTAGTTTCTGCATTTAAGGACTTGATTCATAAATACCTGGCAATATACATGGCTGATTGGATGTAGTATGGATTGGTAAAGGATCTCCTCGCCAATCTGGGACTAATGCTGGAGTGGTGTTGACAACACCAGATTGCACTGAATTTGAAGAAATGCATATTATGTGCGCCATTCAATATTTTGTTGGTGCACATTGTTTGTAAGGAATGGATGTTGTTCAATCCAGCTAAGATTGTGCTTAATGTTAATATCCCCCCACCAATAGATGTGAAACAACTTAGAATGATATCATAACACATGGGATATTATCGAAATTTCATCAGAGGATATGCAGCGATAACAGCTCCGATGGAAAAATTGTTAAAGAAAGATGTGTAATTTGAATGCACTCACGAGTTTTAAGGGAGTCTCAATACTCTCAAGGAGAAGATGGTAAAAACACCAATATTGGTATTTTCAGATTGGACAAAGGATTTTCACATTCATGTTAATGCATCATTAGTTGCATTGGGTGTGGGTTTGGTTTAACCTGGTGAGGGAGATATCAACCATCTAATTTCTTTTGCATGTTGGAAATTATCATCGGCGAAATGAAACTATACCATGACAGAACGTGAAGGCTTTGCGATGGTGTATGAACAAAAATTTTGTCATTATCTATTAGGAGGACATTTTAAGATGTTCACTAACCATTTTGCATTGAAATACTTGGTAGACAAGCCTATGTTGGGTGGGGGGATATATTCCATTGGATACTACTCTTACAATAGTTTGGTTTTGAATTTATTGTGAAGCCAAGTCACTTAAATGCAGGACTTGATCATTTGTCGCAGATTGAGATAGG
Organism: Pseudotsuga menziesii; assembly: GCA_001517045.1. Classification (NCBI taxonomy): domain Eukaryota; kingdom Viridiplantae; phylum Streptophyta; class Pinopsida; order Pinales; family Pinaceae; genus Pseudotsuga; species Pseudotsuga menziesii. The sequence continues at coordinate 663,961 of LPNX010607681.1, forward strand.
TGAAGAACCAACCTGCATCGAGTATGGGTTACCTGATGCGCAGTTATTTAAGGTTGGAATGGTTGATGACCATTATGAGAAAATAATTTAGTTTTTTGCAACAGAGAAAGCCCCGAATGATTTCACCACGAGTCAGAAGAATAAATTGGTTGTTTGAGCCATGGATTTTTAGCTAATTGCTGGACAACTCTATAAGATGGGGCCAACTGATATTCTACAGCGATATGTTCTACTGCATGAATAGGGGAAGATATTAGCCAAAGCACATGAAAAAGTGGTAGGAGGGAACTATGGAGGTCACGTAACTACCCGAAAGATACTCTGTGAAGGCCTTTAGTGGCCAAATTTGCATAATGATGCGGTGGATTATGCAAAGAGTTGCGATGTTTATCAAAGAATGGGGAAATCATCACGATAAGATGAGATGTTGTTAGTACCTCAGGTAATCTGAATCCATTTGATAAATGGGAAGTCGATTTTGTGGGGCTCATAAAACCATCAGGGAAAAAGACAGGTGCATGATACATCATCACAACGATGAATTATCTCATCAGATTGGTGAAAGAAACACCAATGATGGAATGCACTGCTGCGACCACGACAAGGTTTCTGGTCGACAATGTTGTCACTTGGGTTGGATTCCTGACAATATTGATGAGTGATCAGGGGAGTCATTTCATCAATTGTAATATTAGTGCACTAATGGAGGAGTTCCATATTCACATAAGAAGAGCACTCCCTATCATTTGCAATCTGATGGAATGATGGAAGCATTCAATAAGGTATTGGCACATGAGCTCACCAAATTCAACAATGCAAGTCGTGATGATTGGGATTTGAATATCCCTATGATGTTGTGAGAATATCAAACCATGTGCAAATGTTTGACAGAGAAGATGCCATTCGAGTTATCATATGGTCAGGAAGTAGTAATGCTGATGGAGTATATTGTTCCAAGTCTGTGCATCATAGTGGCAACAAGTATGGATGATGAAGGAGCATTACAAGAATGCTTAAAACAGTTATTGTAGCTCGATGAAGATCCATTCCTCGTAGGATTTCATCAAAAAGTTGAAAAATATTGTCAGAAGGCATGGCATGATCGGCACATCAAGGCCAAGTACTTCTAAGCTAGAGATATGGTGCTGCTCCATGACTATAACTTTACGAAACACCTAGGTAAGTTGCAAATGCGTTGGTTAGGTCCTTATGTGATCAATTTCATTATCGATAGAGGTGTCGTACAGTTGCATTGCAGCATCTAGATGGTGTAAATCTTCCCAAGTTAGTTAATGGAAGCTGGCTAAATCCCTATCGAGATAGCCATGTGCGACGTGGAGTTTAAGGCATTATGCAAAAAGAAAAATACAAGATGAGTTACAAAGGAGACCAACGCACTGGAAATGAGTGGAAGCAAAAGGAAACATGGTGAAGTCGTAGGAAAACATCAGTTTGGAGATGTCTGGGGAGATGTTATATCGTAAAATTATACAATTAATGAGGAAATTAAACCAGTCAGATGATGACGCAATGGGACAAGGCATTCATTTATGGGGAATTCGACCATTGGATTTGCAGAATCGGCGGTGGATTTGGTCGTGATGCTTAGCAATATTTTGCACAAGCATTTCCATGCTATAAGACTTGGTGAGGTGCGAATTGAATGAATCATTATCATTGTTGAGCTAAGCAGAGCATAGAGAGATAACACATCATAGTTGTGAGGTTGCGAGTGATTAGATTATAGTGATGGCCCAAGTTATTTCCAGTGGTAGCATTCAGGACTCGCCACCTATAGGAATGCCATTTGAAGGATAAATGGATGAGTTATAGGTGGAGAATAAACAAATTCCATGAAAGAAGATGGGTGAGAATTAGCCCAGCTTCCCCCTGCAGAATAAATAGACCACCTAAAGATCATGCAGGGTGGAAGAGGAAGTAGAGGCGTAGGCTATACCATCAAAAACCGAATTGAAGACTCTACTGTAAAGAAGGGGATATGATTGGAAACATCCCTGGGTTTATCATCCCTTGCAACCCTAGTACACCCCAGATTAAATTAACCAATAACTTGAAATACCCCATTCAAATGTCGATGATTCCCATGGGAAGGAATTTCATGTTGAAAATCGTGCAATTTTTGACAAAAATGAAATACAATGATCATGAATTTTTGGCATATGTAGAATGCATAGCAAATCCATTCGAGTCGCAAGGGCGAGGGGATGGGAGAATAGTTTTTCACACACTGCAGAAGTGGGCAATGGGACTACAAAGGTCAAGGTTATTAGGCCTCATGCACATTGCACATTTTGGTCATGTTGCAGAATCCAATGCATGTGTGAAGCAATTGTTGGCATGTTTTCATGGAGGATACTTGTGGTTGGACACTAAGCTACCAGTCATTGTGGAGTTGATTTAGCAGATAAATGGGTTTCCAATGAAGGGGCCTGATACGTCACAATACTTTCACAGCAAGGATTATGAAAAGGGATTGGCCGCTAAGCTGAAGAAGAAATATGGAGTCGACCATAACAACAGAGCATATGTTGTCGATACAATAAATGATCACATAGTTCTAGTTTCATCCAAGATATTGGAAATCAAAGTGGCAAGAAAGAACCACACTAAGCAATGCACATGTGGAGTGATAGCATGTGCAGAGCAGTGCACAGAAGGGGTACAAATGAATTGGTCATTGTTTTTGTTGAACCAGTTAACAAAGGATGCAATGCTTGACTAAGAAGGTAAATGGGCCTTAACTTACTCTTCTTTGTTAATACTAATTGCACTGGTTGGATGGAAATATCCCCAGGATTATCAACGCATGGAATTTGAAGTCATGCATATCTGTAAGCGAGCGATAATTCAAAATTTGTGGTACATCAATAAGAGGGAGCACTTGATTGATTGAGCAATCCACTTTTATATTTATTTGGATGCATTGCAGATTGAAACATAAAAGGTTTCATGCCTTTTTTAGGAAGAAGTAGTGAAGTATCGAAGCATCTAAAGGTTTTCAATGGGTCCGCATGAAATTCACATCCAAACGTGTCGAGACAAAGAAACGCAATGGCTGACCACCTAGTATAAGTTGTCAGATGAGGGAATTGATGTTATAGTTGATGATTGGGCCCGCTGAGTGGAGAATCCCAGATTAATGATGAACTGTCTTATACTAAGGAATGTCCTCCACATGATTCCCCAGTAGACCACACATAAGAATCAAAAAGAAAGAATCATAGGTGGAGTCATCCAAGACTCTGAATGACTCTAAAATGGAACGACAGTTCGAGGAAGCCAGAACGAAGAGGAGGTTCGACCAGGGAGAAGCTTGCAGTGCCCCAACCATGAAAGGTGACAATCTGACTCACATTCTCACCACAATCACCATAGACACCAATTTGAGTGAGGCACAGTTAAAACAACACTCGACAGAATTTTTTCACGAGGTAAAGAATCAATTACAATATTTGATTAATGCAATTTTAGAAAAGGTTCTAGAAGCAAATCTGTTGCAGAGAACAAGAGAGTTGAGCACAAGAAAGTGGGTCAGAATTCTACATATTTTTTAGATAATAATACATCCTTGGTACCATAGTCTTATACCATAAACACTTTCATTTTTTTCCATGCAATGACCTATAGTTAGACTTAGGGAAATTGATCATTTTCCATATTTGATGCGCACCTAGTTGATCATTCTAAACAATTGAAGTGCTCCAGGTTGATCATTTTGACACCCAAGAACCCACATTGATTTTTGTAAACCATGCATGTACTCCCCTTCCCCAATTTCAGGGATCTGGTCCAACTTGAGGTGCTAGTGCTTGGTTTGGGTGGGTTTTTGACTATTTTTGGCATTTATTTCTCACATAGAGCCACTCCCACCAACCCATGTGCTCACCTACACCTGCTATACCTTCATTTATGTTTCAAATTGTCTTTCCCATGTTCACACTAGGATTCGTGACCGTTTGGGATGAGCTGGAGTCTTATTGGTCAACCTAGGGGGGTTTAAGGGTCAAATCTTGTGTTGCCACTTGTATTCTTTCACATCGCCTCCAAGGCCTCATGATGTTTCCCTATTGTACTATATACCTTTTATAAATAGAGTTACATGTTATATAGTGATAATAATATCCATTATTGAATTCGTCTGTGAATGCAATTTCAGTAGTTTTTGCTAATTTGTTCATGTTTTTCAAACTATAGAAAATTGTGATCATTTATTTTCCTTCTAAATATAGTTGTGTATCAATTATTAAATGGTATCATATTTTATTGAAGTTTCAAATCAATTCCTAAGTGTTTGATTTTTTGTAAGAGGGATTGTCCAAATAGATTCGAGAGTTTTCATTGCAGGTACATTCAACAATTTGTCGCTAGCAACGCAAGCAGAGATGGAGAAGAACCATATTTTGATGAAACCATTTAAATATTTTTAATGGAAGTTCATGATTCTTATCCAACTGAGTTTGAAAGGCCTATTTAGGGTCACAATGCGGACAGAGGTTGAACCAAATTCTATTGTTGAGAAATCGAAGTTCTTCAATAGATTGGATGAAGCATTTGGAATGCTTTGTCTCAACATTTCAAGAGACTTTCTCTTTCATGTAGATAGTATGACCACTCAAAATGAAGTATGGCTGAAGATGGAATATTTGCTTGGAAATAGTGATGAGATGATGGTAACCAAATCGAAAATGAGCTCATCTCTTTGAGTACTATTCATCTTGAGACAATCCATGATTTCTTCACCAAATTCAATTCATTGGTTTTTCAAATAAAGCAATGTGGCATAGAGAAGAAGGAGGAGTATCTCATACTATCAATACTTTCAAATCTAGGTCCAGAGTAATCTGTGTTTGTAAGAACATTTCCCTCTAGCAAGCTCACAACTCAAAATTGGCACATTCTCGCATTGGCTGAGTTCATGGAGTCTTTGACCCAAGAACAAGACAAGCTCATACAACTGGGTACCATCAAGTCTAGAAAATACCAATCTCTTTCTACAGGATTTTTGAATCCATCCAAGGGAAATACAAAATCCAAGGATTTGAAGCAGGGAGACAAGAAGAAACAAGACAAACCCAAACTTTCAGATGGGGATTCACATCCTTGCAAGGACAAGAAGAACAAGGAGAAAACTAAATTCACCTACTGTCATAAAGGGTGGAATCTAGAGAGTGCATGTATGAATAAAACCATTGATATGATGGCATAGGTATTGGAGAAGAAAAACATCCCAGTCCTAGAGGAAGCAAGAAAGAAGGATGGTGATACAGGCTTAGACAACAAAGAGAGGTGCAATTCATTGGTTGCTTGTTTTTCAAAATCCTCTTCCTTCATCATTGATTCAGGATCATCAAGGCACGAGGCCTTTGCCAAATATTTCTTCACATTCATGTATTCATATAGTGGCCCAACTATTCGAATGGGTGATGATCCAGAGATCCAGGCCAAGCGAATTGGAAGGATCGATCTTAAATATGGGTATTTCAATAATGTATTGTTTGTACCAGACTTGGAAATGAATCTACTATCACTGCACCAAATGAAACACACTGTAGAATCCAAGAGAGTAACATTTACTCCAAACACAACAGATATATCTGAAATATCTACCAATAAGGTGGTGGATTTGGGATTTGCTGATCATCAAGCTAGGATGTACAAATTCTCCCATTTCCTTCCCTACTCCAGAGGGAAAGCGTTCTTGTCTCATGCCAATGAAACCAACAAAATGTAGCATGATAGGTTCATCCATATGCACTACAAATACCTCTAGTCATTGAAAAAATGTGGCATGGTGGAGGGGCTTCCTCCTATCAAGACCTCCAATGTTGAATGCATTGGTTGTGTGGTGGGAAAACATCCAGAGCGCAACTATGAGAAAGGGAAAGCAAGAAGAGATACTCAAGTTCTTGGACTGGTGCATTCAAATCTTATTCAACCTCTCCCTACACATTCATATGGAGGATAAAGGTATGTGTTGACCTTCGTAGATTATTTATCAAGGTTTTGTTGGGTTTACTTTCTCAAACTCATATCTGAAGTCTTTGAGACTCTCAATGTTTGGAAAGCCCTGGTTGAGAATCAGTGTGGGAATAAGATCAAATTGCTTCATATTGATAATGGTAAATAGTATGTGAACAAGAATTTTCAGAATATTTGTGAATAATGTGGCATCCAAATGCAGCATTTGGTCCCCTACACACCACAACAAAATGGTGTAGCATAGAGGAAGAACATAGTGCTCAAGGAGATGGAAACCTGTATGATTGAAGCTAATGATTTGAGTTATAAGATATGGGCCGAAGAAATTAACTGTGCTGCATACATTCAGAATATATCTATTCAAAAATAAATGAATGGAAAAAAAACCATATGAGGCTCGGTTTGGTCACAAGCAAAATATTTCACATTTCAGAATTTTTGGCTAGAGGGCTTATGCTAGGATTCCTTCAGAAAAGAGAAAATCCTTGCAGCCACAAAGAAAGAAGTGCATCATGGTGTGATATGGTGAATGCATAAATGGATACAATATCTTTGATCCCTCAACTCAAAATACTTTCATAGAAATAAGTGTGCAATTCAAAGAATAATTCATTCCATATTTTGAACTAAAACCAAGGGAATGCTCATCCCTCTCACAACAAGATGATGTAAGTGATGAATACTTTTATGATTTTTCTGATATTTCTGATTCTGATATGGATGAATATGATATTTCTAAACATGAATCCTCCACAAGGCCCAATTGGGTAGAGAAAACCATAGAAGCAACTAGGGATTTAGCAGGTAATCCACTAGATCTTAGGAAGACTAGATCACAATTTCACACTACTTCTTTTGCAAGTGAAGTGTATCTTGCTGAGAAATTTTTCATGATGGTTGGATCTGATCCACAATCATATCAGGAAGAATAAATTGACCCAATATGGAAAACATCCATGCAAGAAGAGTTCAACTCTCTACAGGAAAATGAGACTTGGGAATTGGTTCATTTGCCTCCCAAGAGGAAGCTAGTACAATGCAAATGGGTCTATAGGACCAAATGTTTTGTTGATGGGTGTGATATAAAGTATAAGGCCATGTTATTTTCCAAAATATTTTCTCCATTCCAAGGAGTGGACTATATAGAGACATTTGCACCGGTTTCAAACATGGACTCTATCAGGCTAGTTTTAGTCATTGTTGCAAGCAAGCGTTGGGAGGTTCAACACATGGATGTCAAAAGTGCATTATTAATGGTGAGATATAGTACTATATATATATATAGAGAGAGAGAGAGAGAGAGAGAGAGAGAGAGAGAGATGCATATATTCATAAACCTGAAGGTTTCAAAAAGGATCCTTCTCTTGTATGCAAGTTAAACAAGTCTCCCTTAAGCAAGCCCCAAGGGCTTGGTATGCCAAGATGGACAAATTTCTTCTTTCACTTGGATTTGTTAGATGCAAGTATGATCCTAATGTTTATTTGTATCATATTTTTTATGTATTTCAGGTCATATTAATATAATTTTTTGACCTTTTGATTACAGGTAGCTGCACGAAAGAAATTGGGTCAATCAAAGCATCTTTGTACAGTGAATTTTCAATGACCAGTCTTGGTTTATTGAATCAATTTCTTGGTTTGGAAATTGTTCAATATGAAGCAGTGATAAAGTTAAACCAACAAATTATGTTTCATACCTTTTAATGAAGTTTAAATTGGCTGAATGTAAGGCATCCAAGTGCCTATTCCTTTCTAGTATCAAACTAGGTGAAGTTGGTGACTCTCCATTGGTGGACAACTCATTGTATAGGCAGCTAGTAGGGAGTTTGTTGTATCTTCCTCATTCTAGACTTGATTTATCATATATTGTAGGTGTTGTATCTAGATATATGAAGCAGCCTCATGAGATCCATTGGAAGTCATCCAAGAGGATCCTTTAGTATGTACAAGGCACCAAGAACTTTAGGGTACACTATGTTTCTAGTTCTCTACTAGAACTAGTTGGATTTTCCGATTCTGATTGGGATGATGATCCCAATGAGAGGAAGTCCAATTCATGTTATGTATTCATGCTTGCAAATGGTCCCAAATTCTGGTCAATCAAGAAAAAAAACACTAACTCTCTTTCTTTAGATGAGGCCAAGTATAGAGGAGCAGTGAATGCATCTACACAATGTGTGTGGTTGCAAGGCATTATTCGGGAACTTGGATTTGCACTTGATTCACCCACTATTATTTGGTGTGGAAATCAAAGTGGAATAAATATTTACACATATCCAATACAAAGATAGAGGAACAAACACATTGAGATACACATGCACTACATCTAGGTCTTGGTGCATGATTAGGTGATAGCCTTGCAGTATTTCCCTTCCATTGAGGAAACTACTGATATTTTCACCAAGTGCTTCACGGAGAATGCCTTCACCTACCTGAGATCACTGCTTGGGGTGAGTGAAAAATGGTGATGGATTCCATTAACCTTCATAGTTTTGGCTCCATGTCCATTTTTTAGGAGAGATTTTGTTCCCATGTGGTTTTCCTCTTTTCCTTGTTTTCATGGACAAATAAAATTTTATGTTGTATGAGGTGACTTGATCCTTTGTTGCCAAGGCCTCCATGATTTGTTTTGTTAAGAATTAATCAGTATGGCTTAAGGGGGGCTATTAGAGCATAATAAATCCTTATTACCATAGTATTAGACCTTAGACACTTTCATTTGCTTCCATGTAGTGATTCATATGGTTAGACTTAGGGAAATTGATCATTTTCCATAGTTCATGCGCTCCTAGTTGATCATTTTGCATAGTTGATGCACTCTAGGATGATTGTTTTAACAACCAAGAACCCACATTGATTTCATTCAACCAATAATTCACTCTCCTTCCCTAATTTCAGTGATTTGGTCCAACTTGAGGCGCTAGTGCTTGGTTTGGGTGGATTTTGGACTATTTTTGGCATTTATTTCTCACCTAGAGCCACTCCAACTTTACCATGTGCTCACCCAGTCCTAGAATACCTTAATTTATGTTCCATTGTGCCTTTACCATGTTCAAACTAGGATTCGTGACCGTTTGGAATGATTTGGAGGCTTATTGGTCAACCTAGGGGGGTTTGAGTGTCAAATATTGTGCTGCCAATTGTATTCTTTCACATGGCCTCCAAGGCCACACAATTTTTCCCTATTGTAATATATACCTATTCTAAACATAGTTACATGTTAGATACTGACAATAATATCCATTATTGAGTTCATGTGTGAATGCAATTTCAGTCTTTTCTGTTAATTTGTTCATGTTTTGCAAACTATAGATAATTGTGAGTGTTTATTTGGATTATATATCAATATGTGTATCAATTCTCAAAATATTCCACTGTCCACATTGTAGAAAATCAGTGAGGATGTTGACGGACAATGCAACAGTTTCATACAATTGCTCTAGATGTTAACAAATTGCCAACCCACACTCTGGTGTGGTTGCAAAAGATGGTGAACCAAGATATTTTAGAAAGAGAATAAATCATTTCTGATGATTTTCTGAATTCTTAGGAGAAAGAGGAAATGGAGAAGCAAGAAATAGAGCACCTAAAGAAGGCACAGGACGTAGTAATTGTGGAAAAAGCATAGATATGGGATGATAAGGTACGACTAGAAAAATATATCGCATTCACTTTTCAGGAAATCCCTAACATCACAGTGGAGATGTTGATGGAAGCTAAAGTTCTGAAACTAGGCCAAGTTATCACAGATCTAAGAGGAGACAATGAAGAGTTGTAAGCATGAGTAGTCCCAAGCACATTGCTAGAACAAGTTGCAGTGCACAAGGGAATGATTGAAGATGTGGCTGTTGATGTAATTGTAACTTTAGAATGTATTCACCTATGTATCTTATGTCTTGTACCCCGATGTTTATTCTAGGATGTGTCTGTAATGTAATTGAGTCATGTCATGCCCCAATGCTCTGATCGGGAGGATCTACAATGTAAACAATTCAGGTCAAGTCATTGTGGGTAACCCTCCTTTTGTCTAAGCATTAAATCCCCCACAGTTCTGGGGCACTAGAATTATTATACTCACCTAGTGAAGTCGGCCCTAGTTGGGTTTAGTCAAGATAGGAATTAGTATAAATAGAGAGTGATCCTCTCTATTTATCACACACTCACTCACACTCAGTTGTAGCGCATAATTGAGGAATAAGAAGACACTGGGGATAGAAGAAAGAGGTTACTGATGTCGAGCACGGATGATTTTAAGAACCCCCCCTAGATTTATATGTATAAAAATTGGGCGAATCTCTCTGATATATAGGAAAATTTGAAGGCGATTTTATCAATAATAAAATATGTATATATCAAATATTTGGCGAATCTTTCATTTTATTATATAATGTTGTAAAATTTTGGTGAATCTTTCATTTTATTATATAATGTTGTAAAATCTTGGCGAATCTTTCATTTTATTATATAATGTTGTAAAATCTTGGCGAATCTTTCATTTTATTATATAATGTTGTAAAAACTTGGCAAATATTTAACTTCATTATAAAAAATTGTAAAAACTGGTGAATATTTCACTGATTTATAGAATATTGTCAAAATAAAAGAATAACAACATTAGTTAAATAACATGAATCACATCATCAACAACAAAACATGTAGACTCACAAGTCACAACAAGAAGGTGTCAGTGAAACACAACTGTACTGACTAGATTTAGGGCAAGTGGGGACTCCACTTGTTATCTCGTCCCTTAATGGTCCAATGGACATGTGGGGACCTGAATCTTGACAAATTGATAAAATCATAGAATCATACATTATGCTCGATCTTGGCCTCCACTAGCCAATTATGGTCATGCAGGCTAATACAATTATGCATTGTAATTATGCCAATTGATTATTGCATTAGATGAATGTTGTTCTTGTGCCAATAGGTATCCTACGATCAATGCATAGGAACCTAGTGCATAGACCATTTTTCTCATCACTTAGATATGTAGAGCTCATTTATTTTTTTGAATAATGATAAGTATTTACAAACAAAATATACAGTCAGCGTAAAAGAATTGAAAAACTGAAGAAAATTAATTCATGCAACTAAAAGTTAATAAAAGAATCTTTTCTCAAATCCTAAAACCAACCTTGATTCAAGCTACAACAAAGGGTTAAATCAAGCATCGAATGGGAACTAGAATCATTCAAAGGAATTAACACAATATTTAACCAAAATACACACAAACTTCAAAAATCGACAAAATGCTTCAAACAAAAGCAATAATCAAACCATAAAAATTTGTCAAGATATTTGTGCTAAACACCAACATGGTTTCATGTACTTGAATCAGCCCATTATTTCTTAGTGAAAGTGTTGTCAAATTAGTTATTTATCATTTAATGTTAGGAAACTATCTATGTGAAGAGATAGCTCCTTGGCCTAACTTTCTCAAATTCCAGCGTCATTTCCTATCATATACAAGAAAGAGACAATGTAAGAGATAAATATCAAACCATCAATCTTAAAATAAGCTGCATGAAGGTAATGTAGCTCAAATCATCAATGTTACAACAAAAAGGTATAATGTAGAATCTATTTTTACCTAAAACATAACCTCAAATTCATATATGGAGTTGGGGTTAGGTTTGAGTTATGCTTTTAGCTTTTTATAGGAGCTACTTTTGGGATCCCACTTTGTATTGTTATCATGGTACTGCACAGTCCTATTGACCTACTTTTGGGATCATTTGTTGGACATTAATAAAATAATCTTATCTTATCATAATTCTTTTTGTTACCTTCATCATATGCTTAATGTGTTACTTTCGTTATATGCTTAATGTACATATTGTGTGCCAGTCAGTTGTTAGATTACCACAAGGTTAGTTAAGCACATAAAGTCTACACCACCAGTTTTAGATTGGGTACCATCATCAAAATGGAGGCAAGTGCCCAAACATTTCCCAAGGATTTATTTCCAAGGAAAAAAAACACCAATGTTCCACCAAGTTTATGGGATGTGCAAATTTGAGAGCAAGGGAACACATCCAACGGGACATGTGGAATCACCCCACAAAATATATGGAACATTGAAGTCTCCAACATAGTAGGCCAGCCCAAATACTAAAAAGATTTAAAATATGAGAATTGAAATGTTAACCATTAAAAATATTACATAATAGCAATTTAACCTTATCCAATTGGAAAAAGCACACCCAACTACTAATATCTAGCAGACAATAGCAAGAGAACAAGTCTAGAAGTACCCTGTTCTGAGCATTTTCTTCCAGCAGTGCTAGACCTTGTTCTGAGCATTTTCTCCCAGTTGCAACGTCACAACCAATAGCCACGTAATAGTAAATGTTTGAGGTATTTTTTGTCCAGCAGCAGAAAATTATTAAGTATTTAATATTCACTGTATCCACAATATCCAACAAGGGACTATGGAAAATACTTGAGGTATTAAGTTTTAACTTTTTAACTATGGCCACAACAATAAATATCTAGCAGCAAGGTTTCTATGATTCCAACAGTCCACAGCATCCAGCAGTAAGAATTATGTTTCACAGCATCCGGGAGTCACAGGCTGAAGGCCTCAACTCTCCCTCACATGGTCTCCCTCACACTACCATGCCCACATAGCCTCATTGCTCACACAAGTTAAAAGATAGTGCACATAACTTGCAGTCCCACTAAATGGATTCATTTGTGCACCATGCTTTTCATTAGCAACAACAACACTATTAATCTTCTTCCAACTTTTATTAGCTTTTGCTAATTTAACTTGACCACCAATTCGACTTCTTCATGCATCAATCTGAGTTAAATGCTATATAACATATAGGCATCTACCAATTGATTGGAATTTTAAATCAGGTATTGCCGCTCTTGTTGTTAAGAGCTTCCAATAATTAACGGGGTAGAATTTTTTATTCATTGAGGCTTTAAATATGTCCCAAGTCATAGCCTCCATGGAACCAATATTTATATTGCACTCACATAAATCCTCCCACCACAGCAAAGCTTGCCTAGGCATGCATAGTTTTTCAAACACAACTTTTTCATCATCTGTAAATTGTTGCACTTTGAAAAAGGGGGATCTAACTTCCTTGGGAAATTATCAAGTCCAAGGCCTCCACCTGACCAGTCGTAGAGTGAAATTTTCACTTTGGGTTTCACTTTGAAAGAGGAACCTAGATTTAGCATCGAGTATCCTTGAGAAGTAATTCATTTCTTTCCTAGATTGCTATCAAACAATTGCTATTGAATAGTAGCCTATCATGTTGTTATAGAAGTTGTTAAATTCTGCCATAGATGGGCTATATTCATTAATTGACCATCCTAGGCCCAAATTTTGAGTTTAGAGTGGCAACTTTGGCTTCAACCATTCCAACACAACTCTACAATTCATCCTCCATTTCCTTCTTTGTCTGAGAGCAAATATTGCCCATAAATTGTGTAGCGAATTAGCAACTACATCTGAAACAAATGCTCTAAAAGTCTAATACCAATATGATCCCAAAGTATGCCTAGTGGAAATAAGTGCAACAACAGCAATATATAATCCCGCATACACAACCAATATAAAATGGCAAGCAAATATTGAAGTAATCAAAAAATATTGGAAAATGAATCCACACAATAGGCAAAAAAAAATTGAAGAAAATATCAACTCCAAATTTTCATTAAACAAAACATTATGTACAACAAAGATATGAACATAATTGAAGCTTTTATCAACAACTACAATCCATCAATTTCTACAAACTCCAGAGATCCAATGGAATTGAATTAGCTGTACTACTACCGTCACTCAACCCCATGAAAAAATGAGAAAGGAATATAAATACAACATGATTAATATGAAGCATTGTAGATCTCATTTGTTCATATCTCAACAATACATTAGTGTACAATAGTCAAGAATATGAAAAGACAGAGAAAAGATGTGACAATTTTTTATGACTGTGAGCTTTCGCTCATAATCACATGTTGAGATCTCTATCCACTTCAGCAAACCTGTGTCAAACTAAATTGTGAGAATACACCCAAATTTGTGCCCCTGGGCCAATGCTTACATGCATACAACTAAAATATAAGTGAGACATGCGTCCATAACACTATTGATTGTCACTCTGATGTGCACAGTTATTGGACATCAGCACATGGTCCTGCTGAAACACCTTTTAGACTGAACTCTCTTCTTTCAATTCAGGACCTAATTGATTCTGACTCTTATTATGGATCAAACACCAAAATCTAACTTTTATTATGGATCAAGAAACCCTAATATTCCTTTTCAAGATTGTGCAAGATGGGAAAAAGGATCGTACATGCCCCACTTTACTAGTGTTCTTCATTGACCACTCTTTAAAGGAAATTATGCCATTGAAAGGTCAAATATTGTTTCATTGTGGAAATATTACTCACTCCAAATCACTTTGAATGATAACCCTATATGCAGGATCGATGGCTTTAGGACAATGGTCAATGCTCTATTGGCTTGCTCTCATTGCATAATTGGAAGATTTTCACTAAGTCATTGAGCAAGAGTTTTTTTATTCATTCTTTGAGAACTTAGAGGCCAAGGGGAAGATTTTGGTGGGAGACCTTTGTTTCTAAATTTTGACCCATAAAAGTATTCCCATCACAAACCATCCCCATGTGCATAAGACCTCCAAACCAGAGTTTCCACACTCTTGTGTATGACTCCCAACACTCCTTAGTACAGCAAGTCCAGCTCTGAGATGAATACTTACCTTAATGCTATTATGATTTTCCTTGACAAAGTATTGACAGATCAATACTCACTAGTCTCAATGCTCTTATGAATTCTATTAACAGAGTGTCAACAGTCAATACTCACCATAATCCCTAGTATGTCAAATTTGTGCAATCCCACCCTGGCCATTTCTAAGTTCACAAATTTGTGCAGTCCCATCCTGGCCATTTCTTATATGTTAATCCAGCACCAATTTCATCTTCTCAGCCCCTTTTCTGAGGAAGGCTAGTATTTTTGGCCATTCCAATCATGTCTGATTGCTCTTGCATGGTTTCCATTGATGCCATTGCCATGTTTCTTGGCTGACCTGAATCAAACAATGTAAACAATCAATCCAGTCAATCTTGTTTTGTGTGAGATAGAATGGCCATACATTGCATGTATCCTTCTTTTTTCTTTTTCTTTTTCCTGTTTCTTTCTTTCTTCCATTTTTCTGTACTAGTTGTGATGGCTAGGTTGGCTAGGAAGGGATGGTGTATGGGAAAAGAAGGGAAAATAATTAACAATTGAAGAACATATCATTGCAGAACCGACAGGAAATATAAACAAAAACAAAAATATTGATTTGTGCTAAATAATAAACTGCCAACCAGCCTATGTTAGGAACGAAGGATATAACTCAAAGGTGCAGAGCACAAAAGCAATTAGCTAAACATCTGACAGAAGCAGGATATATAGTCACACACTACAAAATAAATCATATTCTACAACTTCTTAAATAATTGACATTAAAGCTCATATTTACCACCAACAACAATCCATGTACATAAGCACTTCAAAGACACTACTGGGCTCAAAGCAGAGATGAAAACCTTGAAGTAGAAAAAATGCCTCTTGCAAAAGACTAAAAGTGCAAAACTAGTCTACATAATCCTAGATTTCATCTTTTCTATAGACCTGTGAAGATGAAGGCTTATGGGGGCTGAGAAGGAGAAAGCAAGGTAAACAACCAATACACAAGAAATGACAACCAACATAGAATATGTGCATCCAACGGGAAGCCAAAATCATACAGAGTGTTGGGCTTTGCTAGAGATTAGGTTTTCTTATGTTATAGAATTTATTGAGCCCCAACAGCTGTTATGCTGAATTCATTGGCTGTCTTTTCATCTTCTCATTTGCCGTTATTGGACCGTGTGGCAGTTGCACTGGTGGAATATGTTGATTTTTTGACCTTGAACTAAGGCCTTGTTTGAAGCAAAATAGTTTAGCAATGGAAACATTCATTAGATCTAGGCAGTTTTGTGAGTCATGGCCTATTCGTCTCAAATTATGGGCATACTCCAGTCTTCAATTAGCAGCAATTAGCATTGTTATGGCCCTTGGACAGCACTAAGAAGCATCTTTGGGTAAATCTGGGCACATTGGGAACAAGTTTGTGGAAGGAAACATAAGTAAAACCTATTTATTCTGAATTATGGGAAGCAAGCAACCTAATTCTTGTAGCAGCACTCCATGTTGGGTTGTTTCCTAGCATTTCTGCACATTCTAGATAGTTCTGGGTATGTTTTAACAATGTCTCAACCCTCCAAATAGCAACAAGATCAGTCCTGGGTATAATGTGGGCATCTTCCTTGTAGTGGCAACCATGATTTAGCATCAACCAACAACAAGAAGTCCAGTCAATCTGCAAGTAAATAACAACAATAAAGATCTTAATGTCTCCACATTCTAAGCATATCTTGAGTGAATTTAGGGTTGTCTCTGATCCCAAGCAGAGTTAAGTCCAAATCTGGTCCAATTCTAAGTAGATCTAGCAAGTCTAAGCATCATGGTCCCATGCTGCAACAGATTTGGGCAAGTTTAGTGGAAATAAACAACCTAAATTCCAAATATGGGCATAGTTTGAACTTTGAAGTATTTTCTGTCACAACAGCCACTGATTATGTATTTTTTGTAGCTTTGGGTCTATTTGAAAATGCTTCATCAAACCTGTCCATTCTATATTCTGAAATGATTCATCAAACCTGTATATTAAAACCTTAGATACTTGAGCATCAAATAAACACAAGAAAAAAGATGTGTTATCACTGTCAACTCTTGTGAGTAACGATTGGTTGAGATGTCCTGCACATCGTGCTTAATTCTCTTTGTAAAATTATATGTTAAGAGTACATGCATTTTGAGATTTTTCAAAAAATGTGTAAGAGAGGACCATTAAGTAAAGAACAATTACAAGAGCTCTGCCCTCAAAAGGATCAGATAATTCTTTAAATTGTTTTTAGTGGAAGCATTGTATATAACAAACACAGAAATAGGCTTAGCTGCACTATATGTACTCTGTGAAACATATCAAGAGCATTGCAAAGTTTGAGAAAATATAGTAGTTATAAATGGTATAGTATTCTACATAGATCTTCTGAAGCATCTAGATGTTTGCACATATCTACTATGTTAGACCACTAGCTGCATAATATTCATGCCAATCAGATATCTTGAAAATAGCCCAGCAACTCACTCTTAGTTGGGTCTTTCCAAAAAATTCCCAACAAAAGCTCTCATCTAGGCATTTCCATTAACTTAGTCCCTTTGCTAGGTATGAGAGAAACTTGAAAGCTGGTCAAGGAAACAAAATCCAGCATAAGCTTGATTTATAGAATAATGTTGACAAAAAAACAAACGCACAGAAAGGAAATAGATGGGCACCAAATGAAAGGAAACAGGAGTTACTTGAAATGAAGTTGCGAAAATCAGCTTTAATATTGATGTATTTTCCCAATGATCTTAGCCAAATGTTTGAGGGTGGCCTTCTATATCTCCAAGAAACTTGACAACCTGCAGCATATTAGGGCACTTGACAGGATCATCATGAGTGCACATTGAGGCCACATGCAACATTTGAAGCATTTGAAACTTCTAAGATCCATTAGAAGTGACAGAATCCAAGGCCTCAGTTGCTTGCACTTTGTTGATCATCTGCTGAACCCATCCTAGCAGATTACCACCTTCTATATCTTTGAAATTTTGTCTAGTTAGTTCCTTCCCTGTGAGCATCTCAAGCAAAATGACCCTAGAGCTATAGACATCGCCTCTGGTTGTTGATCTCCAAATCTGACCGTATTCTGGAGGTATATATCCAAAGCTACCTACTATATCTGTGCTCATGTGAGTCTCACGGGCATTAATAAGGTGTGCCAATCCGAAGTCTGCAACTCTAGGTTCAAAGTCAGCATCTAGCAGTATGTTGCGACTTTTCATGTATTTATGAATGATGTGAGGGATAAAGTCGTGATGAAGAAATGCAAGGCCCTTAGCTGAATCCATAGCAATCTTAAAGCATTTTGGCCAATCAAGGACCTCCAATGCATCAGCTCTATTCCTTAGCCAATAATCAAGGCTTCCATTCACCATAAAATCATAGACCAACAATTTCTCATCACCGAAAGAGCAGTATCCAAGTAATGGAACCAAATTTATGTGCTTGAATTTTCCTAAGGTCTCCATCTCTGCTAGAAATTCTCTATGGCCCTGAGTTCGAGCCTATCCAAGCTTTTTTATGGTTACAGTTCTTCCATCAGGCAGTACAGTTTTATAAACTGTACCAAACCCACCATCTCCAATTATGTTGGTCTTACAAAAATTATTTGTAATCCGCAGTATATCAGCCAATGTTAGGCAAAGGAGAGGCCTTTCAAACATGGCTACATGGCTCTTTTGACTTGCTATTACTTATAATAGAAAGGGTAGGTTCAATGGCTGGGTTCAATTTTCTCTTCTCATCCACCTTAGGGAAAGCCTCTTGCTTTAACATTTTCCATTTTACCAAAGAAAAAATGAGGCTGAGCACAAAAAGGGTGCTTTTTATTGTGATCCCAATAATCACCCCAGTGCATAATAGATGAGGTTGTTGTTTTGGACTAAGATTACAATTATGGCCTATCAGATTTCCACACATGCCCTTGTTTTTAACAAATGAAGAAGCCATAAAATTACTACATCCACCACCCTTAGGAATAGCTCCTTCCAATAGATTATCCAACAGATTGAAGAAGTTAAGATCCATAAGGTCACACAATTCATCAGGGACTACTCTTGTTAGATAATTATTAGAAATGTTCAAGTATATAAGCTATGAAAGACTACCAAGCTCTGGAGAAATGGCACCTGTAAATTCATTGCTATGAATATCCAAGTAGGTTAGACAAGAGAGATTGGCAAGGGATCTTGGAATTTCTCCACTAAATGAATTTAAACTCAAATTCAATGTCTCGATCTGATGCCAGACTGTGCTCTTTGAAAGCAATCCAACAATGCCACCAGATAACTTGTTTTTCTGTACATACAGACCAATGATGTTGACCAAGTTTGCAAGAGATCCAGGAAGTTCACCTAAGAGCTCATTATTGCTCACGTCAAGGTGAGAAAGCCCATTTAACTTTCCAATTGTATTAGGAATCTTCCCTTGTAATCTGTTACCCATAAGATTCATCTTCACCAAACTACTGAGGTCTCCAAGCTCTAGTGGAATAGTGCCATTCAGTTTATTATATACCAATACTAGACCTTGAAGCTTTGTACTTGTTGCAATCTCCCTAGGAATTTCACTGACCACATTATTGTATGATAAATCTAGAGTTGTTAAATTTGTAAGATGGGCCAGTGACTTGGGCACCACTCATGTGAGGTTGTTGTTATTAAGCAACAAATCCACAATGACAATGTAGTCCCCAAGTTCTTCTGGAATGGACCCTGAAAGCTGATTCCAAAAGAGATCAAACATTCTATGATGTTGCAAATAACTTGAATTTGGAATATTAACCTGTCAAAAACCTATCGCAATTTTTGTAGGAATAGGACCAGAAAGATCATTATGAGAAAGCACCAAACATTCTAGCTGCACTAACATGCCAATATCCTTCGGAATGGTTCCATTTAGATGATTTTTCCCAAGGTATAAAGTAGTTAGACTGATACATTGAAACAACTCAGTTGGAATTCTTCCTTCCAAACGATTTCCATTCAAAGAAAGCACAGACAAGCTTGACAATCTACCAATTTCCTTTGGTATTTATCCTTCCAACTTATTGTCATTGAGAATCAAACGTTCTAGTGTTGTGGACTTACCCATTTCAATAGAGAGCCTGCCTCCAAGGAAGTTGTAAGCAACACTAAATTACAAGAGGGTTGTTGAACTCCTGAGTCCATATCTTTTCAGGTATTTCACCACTGAAATTGTTGTGATCTAGCTCAAGTAGGAGGATAGGAAGCTCACCAAAATATCCAAGAATCCTGCCAGTAATCTGGTTATGATTCATGATCAACTGGGTCAAGTTTTTGCAATTGATAAATGTATTTTCAATAGTACCCATAAGCATATTATTCTCCAAGTCAATTTCACTTAGAAACTTTGCATTACACAGTTGTGGAGGTATATAGCCTATCAATTGATTGTTTCTTAGACTCAAATGAGTCACCGAGGAGCAATTTCCAAGCTCTAGAGGAATGTGGCCACTAAAATGATTTGAAGCAAGTAGAATGTAGTCAGCTTTCTGCCACCTTCCCAGAATCCCAACCAAGAAGACAGAGTTCCAATCATTTGATTTTGTTCTGTGGAGAATGAAAAAAGGGAGAGATCTGCAAGTGTATCTGGAAGAGAACCTGTGAGAGAATTGAAGGTTAACACCACAGTCCTTAAATTTATACAATTACCAAGCTCTACAAAGAGAGTTTGGGATGGGAGAGTGCAGAGGATTGTTTGATAGGTCTAATTTTTCTAAGCTTCTCATATTGCCAATCTCTTTAGGTATCGATCCTCTTAGCAAGCAGGAAGGGGAATAAAGATTTACCAAATTGACAAGATTGCCAATTTCTAAAGGCAAAGGGCCAACAAATTTATTGATTCCTAGGCTGAGGTCTACTAAGTTCACCATGGCTCCAATATACGAAGGGATGTTTCTTGAAAGAGAGTTATTTGATACATCCAAATATTGCAAATTTATGAGCTTACCAAGATCGATAAGGAGATTTCCAGACAAAAACCCATTCCCAATGCCAAGCACTATTAACTTTGACAAATTACCCAAATATGCTGGTATGGTGCCCAATAGACTATTACCTCCAACATATAGGTACTCCAAATCAACAATATTGCCTAACTCTATAGGAATTTTCCCACTGAAAGAATTAACACTCATGTCTAGCACTTGTAAGCCTCTTAGGGAACCCAACTCTCAAATTACATTTCCACATAATGCATTAGTGCCCAATATCAGTTCTTCCAGGTCACTTAGCTGTTTGATATTAGAATCAATTGCTCCAGATAACTGATTAAAACTCAAATTCCAGGCGCTTCAGATTTTTAAGACTCCAGATTTGAGGTGGAATGGTACCATAAAGAAGGTTTCTTGTGAGGTTTAGAGTCTCCAGATGCATAAGAAACCCAATTTGTGGAGAGATTTTGCCTCATAATCCTATATTCAGGAGTGAGATAGAGACCACAACTGCTCCATTGCACTCCACCCCTTTCCATTGACAAGGAGAAGAATTGTTACTCCAGGTGGCAATGTCGTCTGGGTCATCCAGGCCATTTTTGAATGCTAGAAGAGCATATCCATCCAAGTTTGTTGCAGATGTCCCTAAAAACAAAAGAATAAAAAAAAACACCATTTATAACACAAACAAGGTTGAGTGCTCACAGCAACTAACCTGTAAAAATCCTATAGATAGAAGAAGATTCAAGAAATTAACCTGTAAAAAGCCTGTAGATAGAATAATCTTTGTGAAATTGCTTTCCACAAATCCACTCAGCCATTGTAAAGATCAATTTGCAATAGAAACCAAGCTTGATGTTGAGCATGAGTCCTGACTCTTGCACCATTATATAGGTAAAAAACTTCTTCACTTGACTAAATTTATCCATTTTTTGCTCAAATATGGACCACATCCAGTGAAAAAACTTCCCCAATTGATTAAATCTCCACATTTTACTCAAATAATTGTCCACAAATCCAAATCCAGGATGAACTATGTCCAATTTACCCCAATCGAGGTCGAAATAAGACCAATTTACCAAAATATTCATAAATCCTGGCGAAATACCAAATTTTTAATCGTATTATCCATAAATCCCGGGTGAAATACCAATTTTTAAAGCTATTATCCATAAATCTGGCGAACCACCTTCATTTCTCCTCCCAATCGGAAAAAATCGAGCAAATATGGGCAAAAATCTCCTCCCAGTCGAAAAAATTCGGGCGAATGTGGCGAAAAATCAATATTTTTGTGGGCTAATATTCATTTTCCAGTTTTTCCCTAAATCAGGATGAATGCGATTTACCTTGGAGCAGCTATAGACAAAATAAACAATGGGTGAATTTATTAAATAAAATAATAACATTTTAATATAAAAATTCACCCACTTTTTTTTGGGTAACCCTTAAAATTCGCCATTGGGCTAAAATTCGCCCTTAAAATCATCCCTGCTGTCGGGAGATCATCTTACTGTTTTGGGGTTTTACTCTTGGTGCTAATTCTATCTCTGAGGAAATTGTGGGGTTTTCTCCATTTATGGTTTCCCCGAGGAAAAAAAATGTGTTCATTGTCTCTTGTGTTTGATTGTTGTGCTTGTTATTCTCTCAGTTAAAAGATCCTAATAATGCTAGCTTAATGTTAAAAATCTAACATGGTATCAGAGCTAACTTGAGAAGAAGAAACTGTGCAGCTGTGGGAACTAGGGATTCCTACTTTATGGATCTTCCTCCACATATTTTCAGCAAAATAAGGTTGGATTAACTCTCCTCCTTAGGGTGCATCTTTCTGTTGAGGCAGAATCCAATTCTGAGGTTTTTCAGTTTTGGACCTGACACTACTGCAGTAAATTAGGGCTTTTCACAGAAGAGGAATTTTTTAGTGAGCCCAGGCCTGGATTTATCTCCTCCCCAAAATCAAAGTTAGGGACCAATTTCAAAGCAATTGGTTGGATAGAACTCCAGAAAAGCAAAACCCTAATCTGCTCCTGAACCAGTACTGCAGGATTTCAACTCTAAATCCAGATCCGACATCTTGACCTGGTAAGATCTAAATCTTTTGTATTTCCATTTGAGGCTCTCAGTTAAGATGTCTCATCATACCAAGATTGATGAAAATCTTGAGGGATCTCCCTGGTCCTAGAAGAAAATGAGTTGGACTCCTACATCAATGAGGAGGTTCCAGATCCAGAGGGAGATGATGCAAAGGCCTTACATAAGAATAAGTTGGTTATGGCAAAGAGAATCATTCCTGATTCTATCAAGGATCACCTCATACCACAGGTGTCCTCCCTCAAGACACCTAAAGCTATGTTTGATGCCCTAACCAAATTGTTTGAAGAGAAGAACATAAACAGGAAGATGACTCTGAGAAACCAGTTGAAGAATGTGAAGATCCAGAATGCAGAGACCATCCAGTCTTACTTCACAAGGGTTTCTCAGATCAAATAACAATTGGAAGTAGTAGATGAAGAAGTAGAGAATGCAGAGATTATGATGACCACCTTGAATGGTCTCCCTAGATCATGGGACTCCTTTATTCAAGGAATCTATGCCACAAAGAAGTTGGTCAAGTTCAGCAGACTATGGGAAGAATGCTCTCAAGAAGAAGCTCGGATAGCAGCTCGAGAAGAGAAGATGGGAAGTGAAGATCAATCTCTCATAGTACAATCCAAGAAATCCAAATCCAACCACCACATAAATAAGTACTCTCATCAAAAGAATAACTCTAGAAATCCTAGAGATTTGTCTAAGTACATTTGCTATACATGTGATGAAAGAGGACATTTTGCTGGAGACTGTCCTAAGAATAAAAGTAGCTCTCACAAGAAGAAGGGAAATAAGAGAAGACATCATGCTCATGCTGCAGAGGATGATGAACCTTCCACAAAGAGAAACAAACAAGTCAGTAATGATTCTTCAAGTAATGAAGAATATGTTTTGATTTCCGCTCTCACGGGAACTATCACACATGGCAACAATGATTGGCTTATAGACAGTGGTGCTTCCAAGAACATGACAGGGTTCAAGGAATCCTTTGTGAAATTATCTGAACGTGAATCACCTCATAAGGTGAAACTTGTAGATGACTACCAGTATCGAATAAAAGGTAGTGGGGAATCCTCTTACAAGCTAGACTCTGGAAAGTCTATGACAATGAAAGAATTATTGTTTGTACCAGGACTAAAGAAGATCCTTCTCTCCATATCTGCATTAGATGCAAAAGGAATGAGGGTTGCATTTATAGATGGTCAAGTCATCATGTGGCCAAGAGGAAAGACTATTGATGACGTAGTAGTGATTGGGGAACAAGAAGGAGGCTTATACAAATTGAAGGGCCATCTAGAACAAGCTTTGGTCCATGACATAGTAGAGCCAAATGAACTTTGGCATAGAAAGCTTGCACATGTGCATTACAGAGCACTACCTCTTGCAAGCAAAGTTGTTGAAGGTCTTCCATAAATGCAAACAAAACATGAAGGTGTGTGCAAAGGATGTGAAAAAGGGAAGAACACAAAGAAGACATTTCCAAGTAGCGAAAGCAAGGCAAAAGGAATCTTAGAAATCATCCACTCCGATGTATGCGCTCCAATGTCATCCAGTTCACTAAGCGGGTATGCATACTATGTTTCCTTTATTGATGATTTTTCTAGAAAGACATGGATATACTTTATGAAGAACAAAGATGAAGTATTCGGTAAGTTTAAGGAATTCAAAGCCTTGATCGAGAACCACATTGAAAATAATATCAAGAACATTCGATCAAATAATGATAGATAATTCACTTCGAATGAATTCAAAGAGCTATGCAAAGACTCGGAGATTAAGAGGGAGTTGTCCACTCCTTATAATCCACAACAGAATGGGATTGCAGAACAGAAGAACATAACTATCATGGAAGCTGCAAGAGCTATGCTTCATGATCAAGATCTTCCTATGCATCTTTGGGAAGAAGCAACCAGAATAGTGGTGTATGTACAAAACCGTACTCCACACAGAGTACTCGAGAATAAGACTCCTAAAGAGGTCTTCTCTGGCAAGAAACCAGAAGTCAGCCATCTCAAAATATTCATCTATCCTGTGTACATACACATTCCAAAAGAGAAGAGGAAAAAATTAGATCCTTAAGGAAAGAAGGGTATATTTGTGGGATACTCTGAAAGCTCGAAGGCTTACAAAATATACTTCCCAGGATTCAAGAAGATTGACATCAGTAGGGATGTGAAATTTGATGAAGACACAGCTTACAACAAATCTAGAAAGAAACCTACTGAAGAACCTAAAGAAGGAGAAACTCCTAGAATTCATGATACAACCATGAACGAAGAAATTCAAGAAGAAGATCAAGAATTTGAAGAACCCCAAGAAACTATAGATCCACCTCTGGAGAATAATCCTCATAAGAGGAAACCTGTTTGGGTACGTGAAATTATCCAAGGTGCAGAAAGATATGGAGCTTCAGAAGAAACACCTAGAGGAAGAAAGAGAACTAGATCATGTTCTAGTATGTAGCCTTACTATGTGACATTATTGATAAAGAACCTTCCAACTATGAAGAAGCAGCAGAACAGAAAGAATGGAAGGATGCTATGATTGAAGAGTATCAATTGATCATGAAGAATGATGTTTGGGATGTTGTCCCAAGACCAGAAGGGAATTCCATTGTAACTTCCAAATGGATCTACAAGATCAAGCATGCTGCAGATGGCAGCATCGAGAAACATAAAGCAAGATTTGTGGCTCAAGGTTTCTCCTAGAAAGAAGGAATAAATTATGAAGAAACCTTTGCACCTGTAGCCAGATACACTTCCATCAGATCAGTACTTGCTCTAGCTGCAGTGATGAAATGGAAGATACACTAGATGGATGTCAATACTACTTTCTCGAATGGTGTAGTGGAAGAGGAAGTGTATGTGGAATAGCCACTCAGGTTTGAGACACATGACAGAGATTCTCATTTGTGCAAATTGAAGAAATCCCTGTACGGTTTGAAACAGGAACCCAGGACATGGTATGGTAGAATTGATGGTTTCCTATCCAGTTTGGGCTTTACCAAGAGTAAAGCAAATTCCAACCTTTACTACAAGGTTGAAGATGACAACCCAGTGATACTCCAATTGTATGTGGATGATCTATTTGTAACAGGTATGGATGGGTTGATTACTGATATGAAGAGGAGACTTGCTGCCGAGTTTGAAATGAAGGACTTGGGTATGATGCACTATTTCTTAGGCATGGAGGTGTGGCAGAATGCAGATGGAATCTTCCTTGGACAAGGGAAGTATGTAGTAGAGATCCTGAAGAGATTCACGATGATGGACTGCAAGGCCATAACCACACCTATGGCATTGAACCTGAAGCTATTGAGTGATGCTTCATCAGAAGCGGTTGATACCACGATGTATCGTCAGATGATTGGGTCCTTGATGTACTTGACGAACATGAGACCAGATATTTGCTTTGCTGTGAACACCTTGAGCCAGTTCCTGACAGATCTGGGACATGTTCACTTGAATGTTGCATAGCATATTCTGAGGTACCTGAAGGGTATAATTGATTATGGGATCAAGTATGAGGTGAATCAGAATATTATCCTGGAGGGTTATGTTGATTCAGATTGGGCAAGTAGTGCCATCGATAGGAAGATCACTTTAGGATGTTGCTTCAGTATGGGATCAGGTGTGATCTCTTGGTTTAGCAGGAAGCAATCCTATGTGGCACTGAGTACAGGTGAAGCAGAGTATGTTGCAGCTTGTTCAGCTAGTTGTGAGGCAGTATGGCTAAGGAAGCTACTGTCTGATTTATTTGATCTCCAGTTGGATGCTACTTGTATACATTGTGACAACCAGAGTTGCATAAAGTTGTCAGAGAATCCAGTGTTTCATGACAAGTCGAAGCATATCGAGATCAAGTATCACTATATCAGGGATATGGTGCAGAAAGGAGTAGTGAAGCTCCAGTGTGTTGTGACAGAGGAACAAATAGCTGATGTATTGATGAAGCCATTGGCTAGAGTGAAGTTTGAGTACTTCAGGGAGAAGCTTGGTGTTCTCTAGATCAAGGTTTCCCACAAGAGAAGATGATGAAGACGGAGATCCATTCTGACATGGTGAGAGGATTAGGTTCCTTCCATGGTCAGATGTAAGGGCTGAGCCATCCTGTCATGGTGAGAGGATTTGGT
Organism: Pseudotsuga menziesii; assembly: GCA_001517045.1. Taxonomy (NCBI): domain Eukaryota; kingdom Viridiplantae; phylum Streptophyta; class Pinopsida; order Pinales; family Pinaceae; genus Pseudotsuga; species Pseudotsuga menziesii. Next base: position 690,884 of record LPNX010607681.1, read on the forward strand.
TCCTTACATGTCAGATATGAGTGCTAAGCCATTTTGATGTGACTGTAGGATTGGTCTCTACATGATTAGATGTAAGGGATAAATGCCATTCTAGGAATGGAGGCACCTGGTTAGTTACTAGGAAAACTTAGTCTGGGACTGAGGGCCATTCTGAAATGAGTGTAAGATGTAGTCTTACATGATCAGATGTGAGCACATGGCCATTCTGATGTGATTGAGGGATGTGTCCCACTTGATCAGATATAAGGGATAATGCCATTCTCTGGGAGAATGGAGGCACCTGGTTGGTTACCAGGAATCCTCAGTTTGGGACTGAGAGCCCTTCCGATGCGGTGCTTTCGGGAATGGTCGGATGTAAGTGCAAAGCCCTTTTGATGTGTACTTTAGAGCATGGTCGAATGTACGTGCTGATCCCTTTTGATGCAGTGATTTCGAGCATGGTCAACTATAAGTGCTAAGCCTTTCCGATGTGGTGTCTTCAGACATGGTTTGATGTAAGTGCAGAGCCCTTCGGATGCAGTGTGCTTGCACATGATCAGATATAAGTGCTGAGCCATTCTGGTGTGATGTGTTTACACATGGTCAGATGTAAGCACTAGGCCTTTCTGACAAGATGAGGTCATATGTGAGTGTTGGGCATGTCTGTCTGACAATATGAGGTCAGATGTAAGAGCTGGGTGGGCCATTTTGACTTAAGTGTCAGATATAAGCACTGATGAAGACCTACATGAAGGGTAGGCCTACAGGATTGACTCTGTAGAACTTCCTGTGATGAGAAGAATCGAGAGAAGCACCGATGATGATGATGATCGAGACTTGATGATGATCCAGATCAAGTGATGATCCAGATGTTATGATGATCCAAACTTGATGATGATCTAGATCAAGTGATGATCCATATTTGATGATGATACAGTGATTATCCAACAGTGATGATCCAGTGGTCGTGATGATGTAGATCCCGTGATGAAGAAGACTTGAAGATGAAGAAGACCTAAAGACGATGATGACTTGAAGACGAAGAAGACTTGAAGAAAAAGACAACTTGAAGATGACGATGCCGAGATGATCCAGTTGATACAGAGAAGAAGACCAAGTGCTGAAAATTGTGTCAAAAGAATACCTTCCTAGTTAAGAGGGAGTGTTGATGTAATTGTAACTTTGGAATGTATTCACCTATGTATCTTATGTCTTGTACCCAGATGTTTAATTTGGGATGTGTCTGTAATGTAATTGAGTCATGTCATGCCCCGATGTTCCGATCGGGAGGATCTATAATGTAAACAAGTCATGTCAAGTCATTGTGGGTAACCCTCCTTTTGTCTAAGGGTTAAATTCCCCGCAGTTTTGGGGCACTAGGGTTATTAGACTCAGCTAGTGAATTCAGCCCTAGTTGGGTTAAGTCAAGTCAGGAATTAGTATAAATAGAGAGCGAGCCTCTCTATTTATCACACACTCACTCACACTCAGTTGTAGTGCATAGCTGAGGAAGAAGAAGACACTAGGGCTAGAAGAAAGAGGTTACTGCTGTCGAGAGATCATCTTACTGTTTTGGGGTTTTACTCTTGATGTTGATTCTATCTCTGAGGAAGTTGCGGGGTTTTCTCCATTTATGGTTTCCCCGAGGAAAAACACTGTGTTCATTGTCTCTTGTTTTTTATTGTTGTGCTTGTTATTCTCTCAGTTAAAAGATCCTAATAATGCTAGCTTAATGTTAAAAATTGAATAGTGGCAACGCAACTGGAGGAGAGTGAGAATATGGCTAAGTTAATCACATATGAAACCACAAAAGTTTGTATAAGTGTGGTTCATGATTATCAGTTGCAGCAGTTGAGCACGTAGTTACATTAAGATAAGGCACAATTAACATAAATGAGGGCATCACTCAAAGAGATGCCCCTTGTATTGCAGGTGACTAAGGAGGCATAATTGAAAGCGCTGGAATAAAGAGCAACCAAAGAAAGAGAGTGCCATCAGAGTCGCAAAACTCAGCTGGATGAATTCCAAGACATTGGCGAACAGTTGACACTTAAGGTGGTTAATGTGCTTCAAGCTACGCATGATGGTTGTAAGGAGGTGACTTCAAAATTTGTCGGGCATCCGATTGAATATGATGCAGAAGAATGCGCAGCAATCAACACAAAGGAAAAATATGTAGTTGATGAAGTTAAACAACAGTATGAATATTTCATGATCAAGATCAAGGAGTACACAATATCCAATTGACATGGGTCGAGGATGAGCCACAAGTTTGTGTTGGGGGCTTGTTGGCAGGCGATATGGATGCACATGGTGTGAAAGTCGAAAATAATGTGTAAGGAGGAGAAGTCAATAAGCATCAATTTGGTCATAGTTTTGTAATTTTGGGTCCAAGTTAGTTAGAAGTAGTTACAAGTGGACCATTTTGTAAAGGCAAAAGCCTATATATAGAGTTAGAAATGTAGTAGGAAAGAATCATCATCATCATGAGATCCAGGATTTTGTCTTAGACTATATTTTTGAGCATACATGGAAGATCAATCTTGGTATATGTTGTTTTGGTTCTATTTTGCAAATCTGAGAATGTATTTTGGGAACCTATTTTCGTGTGCAGAAGTAATATGACATGTGCGAATGATGTTGGAAACTCTTTGTCTTTTGTTTTTCTGGTTTTTTGGTTTCAGTGATGCAATATAAATGATGAAATACTATGATATGGTTTATATTCTTGAATGATGCGATGTCTCTACATACTAAATGATTTCATGTCTGTCGATCTATTTTGCGATGAATAAATCTAATATGAATGGTTTTTGATGTGATCAAACATGATTAATTGATGTTAAACCCGTCACCTAAATATCTAGTTAGTACTGAAACAGATAAATAATAGGTGCGGAAATGTGGTTCATGCATCTCTCCCTCGAACATCTCTGATGAGACTTCATCTACTTCACATATGTTGTTGGACATGGTAAAACCTGTCTGGGCCGGTGCTCAGGGAGATCGTGGTGAAAAGGGGTGTTGACAGTGAGTGGACCCCTATCGACATATGTATGTCAACAGGTGAAAACACTTTCCTCATAAAAAGGGAGTGTTGGCTTTTGGGGTTTTACTTCAAATTGTTTGCACCATTCTTAAGAGAACTTCATGTGATGTGGGGTGCATGGTGTGTTGATCACCCTTGATTTTTCTATGATGGGAATACACTTTGGAGATAGATTACTCTTGATTCAACTATACCTTATATACATGCTTGTGTGGTGCACTTGCTTAGGTAAATGGAGACTTATGTGGCTTAGTAGTTTTCTTCATCGAGTGCACACATGGAGGTTGATCTCTTGCATAGAAGGATGACTTACCTTGGAGGATCATTAGGAATATTAGAAGAGGACATTGAGCCCTAAATTCCATGGGGGAAATTGGTTTCTTGCATGTAGGCCTATACTTGACTTGAGAAAGTTTGGGTTAAGGAGTGATCATGTAGGTGTGGTGCACCTATAGAACATGTTTTAGGAGGGAGAATTGGAGCATTGGAGGCCTTTGAAAGAGGAGCCATGTTCTAGCATGATTTGGTTTGTGGTCATCCTAAAACCAACCAATTAGTAGAATACATATGATTATTTTAGACATTAGTTTATGGTGGTCCTCAAACCGCCATTTTCCAAAGGGAACCATTGAGACTTCAATCCAAGTTGCATAGGGAATCACTGATCCAATACTGGACAAAGCACCAGGTTTTAGAGTTTGTTGTCATCTTTGAATTACATCTTCATATATTTGGCTTCTTAGTGGTCATACAAAACCACCCATTTAGTAGAACACATAATATTTTACTAGCCTTTGATTTAGAGAGAACCTTTAGCTATTTGTAATTATCTGTGTCCAACTTTCATCTCTTTTTTTGGACTCATATAGACCCCTTAGAATTAAGGGGTGAATCTTGGAAACATTAATCGTGAGCTACACTACAAGAAAGAGAAGAAGGTCTATAGAAAGAGCCACCCACTTCAAAGATGAGACACCGAGGGAAAACATGAAGGCCATCCAATCAAATAGGTCACATAGGGGGAGTTCTTCAGTTTCATCAGTCAAATCCAAGTCAAAGGATTGAAAACAAATGGATGAGATGGATAATAGGATAAGGTCAAGTAGGAAACCAAGAAAGACTGAATTAATCTATACTTTACTGTAATTTACCGAGACAAAATCATGTACATGAAACTAACCACAAATTTCTCTATATCATCCCAAGTACGAGTCCAATCATAACAAGAAATAATCATCGCATTGTGGGGATTTGGTATAGTTCATATATTTTCCCCGACTTATACATGATTGTTGCAAATAGGATTTTTGGTATTTGCAGATGGTTTCATTCATTCAGAAAATGGTTCTATTAGATCCAATCTATTTTTGTAAGATCCAATCATTTTTAAAACAACATTCGAGGAAGAAAATGTAGTCCTTTGGGGTTTTCATGGCACATTTATACATAGAGAAACAACATGCATAAGGAGGATCATAGTTAATCTGCAACAAATTACATAGTACTTAGTTGTTTCAAATTAAAATTCAACAAATGTATGCCTTAGAAGACTTCTAATGATGGTTTTTTAATGTCAATCTAGCCTCCATGGGCATTAAAGAAACAATTTTGGGCACTTTGGGAAATAATGTGCATCACAATAGAAAGAAACCTCCATATATAGGTAAATCCATGGATAAAAACAATAGTAAGAGCCATTATTTATAATATGGGCATTTTTTGATCATAGTAGGCTGTGTTTCCTTGAAACAACAACAACAAAACTGCCCCAATCACAAATTTTAGGCATATTTCCACCAGCAACATCCCTAAAATTATCCAACATGTGTATTTAAGGTACCAAACAATGTTGATCCTATAGAAGCATAGGTTTGGTAGTCCATTCATCACATCACAACATATATTTTTAGGTTATTTTGACTAGTCTTAGATGGTTTTAAATACCAATGTTCAATCCTTTCTGATTTTCATGGCACAATTAGACATAGATCAACAACATTCATGAGGATCATGGCTGATCTGCAACAAATTACATAGTAATTGGTTGTTTCAAGTTAGAATTAGATAAATGCACACCATATAAGGCTTCTAATAATGGTTTTTTTTGTCAGCTATGCAATTTCCATCCAAATGCTTCCCTAAAAATCGTGAATCTTCCAACTTGGGTGAAGTCATGGGCATGATTAGACCTCCTAATGGCAATGATTCTTCAATCTAAGAAAGTTTGAGCAGCCTGGTCCCCTATATCATCAAATGCGGGAATGTTTTCGGTAGCATCAACCCTAATAATTTGTGCATTTAAGGCTCTACATGCTTTTAAGGAGCTTCAAACAACATCATTTTTAATATTGGTTATGAAAGAAGCAATTTTGGAAACTTTTGGGAAATTATGTTCATCACAACATCAAGAAACCTCCATATCTAGGTAAATACGTGGATGAAAAAAATAGTAAGATTCCTTATTTATAATCTAGACGCGTTCTAAGTATAGTAGGGTGTGTTTCCTTGTTACAGCAGCACCAAAACCACCTCTATCACAAATTCTGGGATTATTTTCATTAGTATCAACCCTAAAATTAGACAACCTATGTATTAAATGTACCAAACAATGTTGATCCTTTAACAACATGGGTTTGGTGGTCCATTCATCACATTATAATAGAATTTTTGATGTCATTTTGAATAGTCTTATATGGTTTTTATGCCCAATGTCCTTTGAGGTTTTCATGGAACAGTTAGACATAGATCAACAAAATGCATATGGAGGATCATGGTTGATCGACAACAAATTACAAATGACTTGGTTGTCTCAAATTAGAATTCTACAAATGCGTGCCATAGAACACTTCTAATGATGGTTTTTCAATACCAATTTGACATGAGAAATATATAGCTCAAGACCACAACATATCTTATATCCATGTCAGATAGTTTTTCATTACTTCTTTGGTTGTGCAAATTTAGTCATCCATGTGTGGAATCCCCAATATTTGGAGACTGTGTGAGATATCTACTTTAGAAGAGCATGAAAAGAATCTAGTGAAACCCTTACAATAGAATACATCAATTCGATTACAGTGTGTTCCAATCTAGATATGGAGTGAGAATAGATTCATCATAAATGATCATTCCTACTACCCACCACTTATCTAAGATTCCTTCCACAAAATTTAAAGGAAAGAAAGTTAGAAAGGAAATATTTATGTTTTAACTAGTCAAAAAGGAAATTTTGGAAACTATATTGACCTTATATACTCAAAACCTGTTATACATGGATATGGCCCAAGGGTACTTAACTAAAATATCAAAATGGAGTCTTCAACATGGAACCCTTTATTATTAGTTTTGTTATCATTCGGATAGCTTGCATAATAGACTTGCTACAAAATTATAACACCAAGGATAGGAATGAAACTTGAAACCTCTTATACATGAACTAAAATACCACACTGGTGTCTTCTTCAAAGTAAATTCCATCATAGGGATTGTTGTCATTCCAATAGCTTGCACAATAGGCTTTATACAATGTAGAAAAACCACTAACGTGAATGGTATTAAAACTTCTTACACATGCATATTGATCATTATCCAAAAGACTGAATTGATGCCTTTAGCAAGGTACCCGCTATCATTGTTTTTCTCTTTATTCAAAACTAGGTTCCAAGTATTCTTGTAAATAGGCCATTGGAAAAAAGAAGTACAATTTGTGGCCACAAAACTATGAGAGTCTCTATAACACCACTAGATGATAAAATGGTGTCCGAGAAAGAAAGATACAAAAGACACCAAAAGAAGGAAACAAACCTGAGCCTAGTACAAATGAAGAAAAAATGAACTATAAGAGTTGGATACCCAAGATCAAAATAGAACAAGTATTGTTGTGCTAAGAGGCGCTCTACAGCCCAGTATGGGGAAGATCTTGTAATGTTCCGTAACGTTCCTCAAGTAAATGTTGGCTATAAACATTGTGACGGAGATAGTGTAACGTTCCTCATGTAAAAGTCGGCTATAAATATTATTGTCGATTATGAGGGAGATGTTGTAACTTTATGTAATGTTCCTCATGCATGTAACATTCCTCATGTAAATGTCGGCTATAAATATTATTGAAAGAGATGTCGTAAAATGTTGTAACTTTCCTTCTTTTTTTTTAGTTCTATTTACTTATGATGTAGATTTTGTTGACTATTAATTAATAGTAAATATATTTTCTGAGACATTTACTTCTTAAGGGATCTAGGCTGAAGGATCCAGGCTCCATTAATCTGTGTTCCATTAGATTCAAAATTTTGTTTAACTAAAACTAACTTGAACGCCTGTGAAAAAACACTGCAATTTATTTTGAAAAGTTACATTGCAAATGATGTTTCCAATTTCTATATTCTGAACCGAGGGTTTTCAATAACGGTCAAATAACACTTGAAAAGGAGTTGTAACGAATAGCTTGAGCAATGAAAATTACAAAATAAATGCCTTTCCATGCTCTATTGATGGGGACGTTTGGGAACAGGATAAGTTTGTACCGAGTTGCTCTTTTTTCGTTCTTGCATTGATTAATAAATACCGAAATAATCCTCTTGAAATTTACTGTCAGCAGTCAAATAAGAACGGTCCAACAAACCGTTATACCGATTGGTGAAGGAATTAATATGTGACTTTCATTTTGCATGTGAGAGCATTTGGATCCAGTGACTCATTTAAAATGTTTGTATTAGATGTGGATCTGTATAGATCATTTCTGATGGCTCACTGTACATCGATTTTGCAACATTTTGTATTTACTGTGTGTAAATCTATATCATCATCGATATGCTTGAACTGCTTGGTAAAATAAAGATGGATGAACTGTATATCTGCAATATTATTGGGTAAATTTGTCCATAGTTATATACATAAATCTTGAATGTCAACGCTCAGACTACCCTGTTTATAAAGCATTTTAGTTAAGTAGCCTTACTTACCGCGTGAAAGTACTCCTCTATAGATCTACTCTAGTCTTGTATCAATTTATTAGATTATGGAGTATAACAAACTTATTTCAATTAAATGAATTACTTCTCTATAAATCTACTGTGTAATCCAGTCTTACTGTATCAATTTATTAGATTATGGAGTATACAAACTTATTTCAGTTAAATGAAATAAATAAATTCTATTTCATAGTTTACTATTAAAATGGAAACTGTAATTAATGAAATGAAATATCAGCTTGCTTCCCAATAAAGAGGCGTCAATGTTTAAGGGTATAAAAACAGGTTCTAGCGATTTGTATTAATTTAACAAAAATCTCCTCAGTCCGACAATATACTTAGATTCATCTGGTGATAAATCTGCAAAGTTGAATCAACATATGGTGTGACAATGAGTTTTCGCTTTCGCTGTTAGGCATTTCGTGGTCATTTGATGACCTGTCTGTAATAATAATCTCTGGTTAACAAAGCGACTAAACCATAATAAACGATCACTCGTCAATTTTATTAGAATTGAAATAGCCGATATAATAGATGGGTTTCTTTGAAAGGATTGTGAATTTAATAATTGTATGCATGGGATTGTTTACATGATGGATGGGTACAAGTTAATATTGGGTGTTCTTCTAATGAATGGATTACAGGTTAAAAACGATGTAGCTAGAGCATTGGATGAGTGGATATTTTAATAAGATAATCCCCCCTCTCTATATATATGTCTATATATATGTATGTGGGGGGACACGTTCTTTGTCAATATTGTGTATAAGTGTGATTCCTAAGATTCGAGAACGATTATATACATTATGTTACCCCAAGAAAATCTATATACTTAAGTTATTCAATTCATATATTTATGACTTGTTTATAAATTCTGTTATGAGTAGGTATGATATGTAGTCAAATTCGTTGATATGTTATGCACATGTTTTTAAAGTTCGTTTTACACGAAGGTTGTGATATGAAAAATAGTCTTTTTGTTATTTTATGTAGCATGAAAAAATTATCATACTAAATATGAAAAAAGAAAATTGGTAGCTACATTAGGTGGTATGAAGATTTTATTATATTTGTGTCAAGAGTCACTTTACAGCCCATTATGAGGGATATTTTGGAATATCTTGTAACGTTTATCGATATTATCTTGTAACGTTTGTTAATAACAAAATAATAAAAAATAAAATTCTAATTATCCACCAAAATAAATGTCCGCCACAAAAACAACTTAATATGGGGGAGATGGTGTAATGTTTCTACCTAACAAAACAATAAAAAAAAATTATCCACTAAAAAAATGTCCGTTAAAAAAAAGCAATATGGGGGAGATATTGTAATTTTCCTACCTAACAAAATAATAAAAAGCAATAATTTGAATCATCCTCAAAAGCAAATGTTGGTCTTGTCCTAAACAACCCATGGTTTTATTGTACATGGTTTAGGAGGGCTTTACAAATAGTTTTAAAACCATGTGCAGGGTCTCTTAAACAACCCATGGTTTTATAGTACATGGTTTAGGAGGGCCTTGCACATGGTTTTAAAACCATGTATGGGGGAGATGTTGTAATGTTGGTTCATAACAAAATAAAAAATAATAAAAAATATTATATGTCGGTTATAAATAATATTAAATATTAATAATAAAAATAGCATATCTCAACCATAAATAATATTAAATATTAATAATAAAATATTATATGACCTTAAATAAAAACGATGTGTCTTTTGGTTTGAATCAAATCAATAACTCCTTGAGTGCAATACTTAATAAGAGGTTTGCACCTAGAGAGATTTGATCCCTCTCAATGCTTGATAGAGCCTAGGATTTGGATCTACACTGGTTAATAATCTAGTGTGTTGATTGCACCGAGAGGTGCTCTACGGCCTAGTATGGGGGAGATCTTGTAACGCTACATAACGTTATGTAATGTTATTTTTATTAATAAAAAATAAAAAATTGAATTATAAGCCAAAATAAATGTCGTCGAGAAAAACAACCTAATATGGGGGAGATGTTGTAATCTTCTTACCTAACAAAACAATAAAAAACTAAAAATTTAATTATCCGTAAAAAAATGTGGGTCACAAAAAAAAACACAATATGGGGGAGATGTTGTAATGTTCCTACCTAACAAAATAATAAAAAATAAAAAAATTGAATTGTCTTCAAAAAAATGTTGGCCTTGCACATGGTTTTAAAACCATGTGCAATACCTTCTAAACAACCCATGGTTTTATTGTACATGGTTTAGGAGGGCATTGCATATGGTTTTAAAACCATGTGCAAGGCCTCCTAAAAAACCCATGGTTTTAGTGTACATGGTTTAGGAGGGCCTTGCAAATGGTTTTAAGACCATGTGCAAGGCCTCCTAGACAACCCATGGTTGTAGGAGGGACTTGCATGTGGTTTTAAAACCATGTATGGGGAAATTTTGTAATGTTGGTTCCTAACAAAATAAAAAATATTTAAAAATATTATATGTCGGCCATAAATAATATTAAATATTAATAATAAAAATATGATATGTTGACCTTAAATAAAAAGATGTGTCTTTTGGATTGAATCAAATCATTGGCTATATATAGGACACACCAAAGTTTATAGTTCATTGTGTGCAATACCTAAGAAGAGGTTTGCACCTGGAGAGATTTGATCCTTCTCGACGCTTGATAGAGCCTAGGATTTGGATATACGCTGGTTTTAGTATAATCATGTTTATAATGGATACCTAAGTTGCAAGAAACACCAAAATAAGGGCCACAGGTGTGATTTGGGAAAAAAATGTGGAAACGAGTGTGGTACAACCTGGAAATGTCTTTCCATCCCTACAAACACGTCCCAAATGTGGGAAACATATTTTTTGCAACCAAAAACACATTACTAATCCATACCAACAAATGTATGATGCACTTTCTTGTATAAATGCACCTATTTTGACTTGGTTTTGCTAGATTTTTCACTAGGTTTGACATTACTTAATTTTTAACATTACCATTCATTGTTTCAAGATATTTGAGAGTGGATCCAACATCACTATAATTTTCTTATTTCTAAGTAAACCAATGTTTTTCCCATCCTGAACCAACTATATAAATTTTTCTAGGAAGGACACAAACACTTACTCCTACAAATCATAGCTCTACTGGAGCTTTTTAAAATCTCTAAGCACAACAAAAGGTTGTGCTCTGAAAGATGAGAATAATTTAACACTAAGACAAAATACGGGAATAGGATCGACTTTGGAGATGTAGTTCAAGGAGAAATCAACAACAGACCAAACCGTGGCACTACCATCTTTCTCAAGGGAGGTTGCATAAAAAACCAAGTAGCTAAAATCTCACGCTAAAGAATAGCTTCATAGAGTTGTTGAAGGAGTAACACACATATCAATATCCCTTCAAGGAAGAATGATGTGAGATATAGAGGGAAAATGTAGAGGGAAAAATTTAACTATATATCTCTAGTATCTACATAATTTTATATAAAAGAAGGTCCTGCTTACATAAGATTATGTCTCAAATCTGCTACAGGGAATGTTGGGAATAAGGTTGAAGAAGTGTGAATAGATTGCACTGAGTGCTAACAATTTCTTGTATTACTTCTGACATGAATTCCTTCTCATCCACCATTATTCCAAGTATCTATCTTGAACAACAACCTTACAACCCACAAGTCTCTATCTTGAGCAATAGCCTTACAACCCACAACTCTCTATCCTGAACAACATCAAACCAATGTCAAACCGTTTGGCAGTTATAGATTCTTGCAAACCACTTTTATTCCATAGGATTACCACAACTTTGTAATTGCAAAGTGGTATAGAGAAACCCTACAATTAATTAAACGTTCAAATGTATATTGAGAGAAAATATTCCACATTTATGATACATAGATTTAAAATAGAAGACAAATGAGACATCATACAAACTTTTGAAACTTTGATACATGTTACACATGGGTACAGTTGGATATTGAAGTAATCTTCATAAAAACTAAATATTTAACCTAAAAACGTGCATACCTCAATGCCCCCCTTCTTGTTGACTTTCTTTCATTGAATTCCTAATGGATCTGCATATATCCATAAGAGTTTGTAGATGTCAATTAACAAAGTAAACCTTGAAACTTGTACTTAAAAAATATTCTTACAATTTTATAAATATGACCTTCTTTGACATTAATAACTTCTTTGTTTCCTATAATCTCTATAGTTTGTGTATTTGCGAAGATTATATCACATCAAATCAGCAAGGGTTACTAGAGGATATCAGATTTGATTATCATCCAACATGAGACGATGAAACTACATAATATTAGAAATAGATTGTTAGTAAGACGCATTTATATAGAAAAATAAATGAATACATTGAATGTCCATCAATTATTTTATGTATGCTTTTTCTTCTATGTTCTACTCTGTTTTTTTTCCAATTATGTTGCTTGGTGTTATCATTATTTTCCTTTCAATTATTATCACAAAGATTTATAATAATGTATTGTTAATTTCTGAGTTGTTTATTCAGTTTCTAATAGATATTGTGGCATCTTATAGTTTATTCCTTTTCTAACCTTCATGAAATCCCATATGCTAAAGTGTGATCAGTATTCCTCCATGCTCAATTTTCCATTTCCAACACCCAACATGTCAGGATTTTGGTTCATGAAAAGACCAAATACATAGAGAAAATTGGAATTAGAGATTAAAATTCCTCATAAAAATATTAGCAACAACATTCTGAGTCTAGTAGATATATGAGAAAACACACATTTTCATCCTTAATATCTATACCATAATATGCCTAATTCTCAATGATCCATCTCTAATATTTTATGTATGATACCATAATATGTGATTCCTCATTTGTATGAAAAAAAATACCCAAAGCGGGGCTGGTAGATATATCTTTTTTTATCACATACTTTCTTCTTATCATATGCATCATTTACATTCTAATTTGTTTACTTTACCAACAAAGATTATATTATCACTTAAATTCAAGAAAATATGGTCAACGCCCCATTTGTGAATTTAATTTTTCTTATTTCTTCAATTATCATGGAAGGATTGGGATTTGATCCATCCACAATTTTGTAGAAGGCCTTGTCTAGCAATGGTATCTTCATTTAGAGTTTCCATACGATGAAACTTTTTCCATCAAATTGCTCCATTGCTACACAAATAGCTGGTTCATTGTAACATTTATGGTCATTCTTCAATATAATGTTTTCCTACTAGCTCTTAGAATTTTTTATATATTAATAAATGCTCAACGCTAACATGTTAAAAATTTAGGAAAAATAGAGCATTTGCATCACAATTTAAACCATAAAATGTTTATATCAATTTACAAAAAATTACATAGATTATCAAACACAATATGAAATACTAATATGAAGAATAATCTTTGTGATATCATTTGGGATCATTGGCATAGAGCAAGAAATTAATCCATGATCCATATCCATGAGTACTAGTCACAAGTAACCAATTTCTTGTTATTTTTAACAATTCACTTATTACTCATTTCATTGAGTGATGCTCATAGGGTGGAGTGTTGAAATTTTATGATTTTTCAAAATTTAACTAACTTGTGCAACATATCAAATCAAGTACTTAGAAGGATGAGGTAGAAAATACAACAGTGACAAGTGAAAAATAATTTTAAACATAATTTTCATCTTTTTCAACTTTAACACTCCCAAAGTTCCTTGTGTTAAAGTTGAAACGTACAAGAACTATAAACAATAGTAGTATTAATAAAATAGGCTAAAGATCAATTTAAACAAGAACTCATAAATGGAACTGGTTTAGACATTCCTTATACTCATATACCTTTTAGATTAGACCTTGTCTCTTTGAAGACAATTTACTAAAGAACAATGGACATAGCTTAGAGAGAGAAATATAGGTAGTTATATGGAAGATTTAGAAAAACAAATACCTCAATATGTTAACCAAGGAGAGTCCGTAAATGAGGACGAACATGTAAGCCCTTGATGCAATAAATGGCTATATTTAGTACGGTCATGCATTTAACAAGTAGAAGAACCTTTCAAATTAGTATAGACAACCTCAATCTATATACTAGCACCCTCGAATGTGGAAACACATAAAGGAACATTTATAACAATCTAAATGAAGGTCACAATAGCCCAAAATGATCACAGTTCACACTTAATAGTCCATAGGGTTCACATCCCAGTTTAACATCCCAAGTAGGGCCATGGATCAGTCCAAACAAACCACAAATGTCATGACCCATTTTAAGGTAATTGACAAAGGTCACAACCCAACTCAAGGAGCACCAACAAGGTCATAGCCAAGCTAAGAGATCACCCACACAGTCATGAACCAACTAAATGAACACAAAAAAGGTCACAGTCTAGTCCAATGAACAAAAACAAGGTCATGGTCCAACCTTCGGGAGCACTCACACAGACTAACTCAATGAACAAAAATAATTTCATGGTTCAACCTTTGGGACTCAATATAGGTCACGACCCAGCAAAAACAAGATTAGCAAGGGACATGCCCTGCCCTAGCTGGATAGTAACATACTTTAACATTGTGCATCCTACCCCAGCATTCCCTAACATAGCTCATCTTGCCTTAACATAGCTCATCCCATGAAATCAAGCTCAAACAGGGTCACGGCTGAGGTACAACAACATGCAAAATAGTTCATGAAAACCTTTAGCACCCTCACCAGAAGACATGGCTTGGCCAAATATACTAGCAACAACTCCTAACTCAATTCAACACTCGCACATATTCCACAAAACAAGACGAAATCTAGGAATGAATCAAATACCGAGAACGCCCAAGTAACGAGGGAGAAGAAGGAAAAATAGAAGTCACATTCAACCAAAATTGTAGAGACCTTTTGATTAGTCATCAACATAGAGTTGAGATACTTCATCAAGACATATATAAAGAATTAATGGTATATCTTGAGTATCCATAGGGATATTCAATTCCCATTGTGATCTATAGTCATTGAAATTCCTAGAATCCAACCTTAAAAAGGATTCATTTCTCTTGTTTCCCTATATTATAAAAAACCTATAGTAGAAAATGCCCTAACTACAAAAGACACTATTATAGCCAGTTATTTTTTCATGATTTTTAGATATTAAAGTACTATCATTAAAACATAAGTCTAACTAAATTGATTCCTCCTCTAATTGTAATGTGATTACCTATTCTACTTAGATTATTACAATCTAATTATCCTTTGAATACATGGATTCTAGTATGTGTAATGGATAGTATATCAATCTCTAGTGTACGATCTTACATTGTCAAATCCTCTTCCTTTTTCAAAGTGTCCTTGCAATGACTTTGGATTTATTCAATTAATTCAGCAATGTTTGAATAATCCTTGGTAACTGTTCCATATTTTGAAGGATTCATCATCATATGCATCTTTTGTTCTCATGGATTGATCATCATCTTCACCATCACTTGGAACAGATTTCCATTTATGGAATGTTTTCCCAACATCATGTCCCCTATGAAAGGTTGATAAATATAAAATAATTATATATACTTAATCCTCTCCCCTTGGAACTCTTGAAAAGACTTTGATTAACCATCTAATTTTTCTTTCTTGTCATTGGACCATAGGTACTTATGGTCTATGGATCTCATTTAAAAGACAAATATTTCATGGTGATATGTCCCTTGAACATTCATCCACAAAATATCCAACCATTTCAGTACTATAATGATGGAATGCTTCAACAAATCTATCAAAAAACCAAGAAAATGAATTGACATGAAGTAAACATTCTTGTATATTGTTCCTTGTTTCCAAGTGAACCTGGAATGGTTTTATTGCATGTATTGGAGTTTTCCAAATATACCCAACACAAAATCAATTGAATGGAATGGTAAAACAAAAAAAAATAAGATTTATGATCTAGGATATTTTTTCCATCTAGATTGCGAGTCATTTTCTCCATACTATGCTTTTGGATGGATATTTTCTCCATACTCTGCCTTTGGATTCTTCCATTTCTTGCTTTCTCTCATACCATGATCAACAAAATCAATTTAATCCACTTGTTACTTTCTCTACTTCCATGAAACAAGAAATGGGAAGTTGAACCAATCCTTCCATGAGGTTGTTTGATCTCAAATGACTCAAAATAACTACCAGATGCCACTTTAGTATTGATGGGTTGTATTGCTACAAATGAGTGCACATGATGATCAATAATATTCCTACTTTCAATGATGAAATATTTTTCTAATTTCTTATGAGTAGATGGTTTATTTTCCAATACAATATTATTATATATTTACTATATCATGATGGTTAATCAGTCACATTGAAATATTGTTTGTCTTTAATAGAATTTTCACACCCAAATGTTTCTAGAAAGGCTCATGGAGTTATCAAATAGAAGGATTGTCCAAACAAGTATCATTATTAACATCATCAGAATTTGGTTTTTCAATGACTTCCACTTGAGGTGGTAGAGATCCATAAAAAATCTTTTATATATCAATGAGAGCATGTTCATCAATTGATCCTGGTTTTACCGGAGAAGGAATCTGATGAAAAGGATCATCTATAGACAACACATATGACATAGAATTTGGAAATCCTTGAGAATAATCCCACTTAGAATTATATCCAGATGTTTTATTTAATCTAAATCTAGAAGAATGGCCAAGAATCCTTGAAGCTATGCATAGACTTTCTTCTTCATTTACCCTATTAAGGTTATATTTCCTCAAAGTTTGCTACATATTGAGGACTATGATTGTAGTACAAATGTCTATCCCAAAATTAATATATATGTCCTATCATAAAAAAAATACTTGCATAATCAGGAAAAGAATCATCCAAAGATTGAAACTTGGGAGGTTTTAGGTTCCCATCTAGAGCCACCTCAGCCAAATAACCATCTACTAGTTTACCGACCATCATAATAGGAGTCATTGAGGGTGATATAAACCACCCTCTTCAAATTCATTTGGATTAACTAGGTTGGATTCAACACCTGATTGACCATCCAAAAAAAGTTGTAAATCCATCTAAACACAATCAATATCATAGAGAGTCTCAATAGTGTAAGAGTAGCTCGATATTAGCATATCATCTAAAGTGGCATGTTCAAGTTGTAACCCAATTCTCCTCTCAACACTTCTCTTGCATGAATAAGAACCATGTTGGCTGGTATTAAAAGAAAGAGGGGATTCATAGTCACTGGTTACCTACAATATCTCTTACTATCCTTCCATGTTCATCCCTCTTATATACTCTCAATTATTTCAATTAAGACCCTAACCAATGCAAATACCATACATTTTTACTCCAATGACTTCTCATTTTGTTTCCACCACTTGGGAGCTATGGAACATTATGAAGTAAGTGTATAATAAATTTAATACGCAGAGAAACTTCCAAGGCTTTTAATATTGGCTTCCATATTTAAGAGAGATTGTGTAATATTCAATGGCATTCAGTGCAAATGTATCTCCTAGAGTTAATATATGCCTCAAACTTTCACGAGTGTTTCTGTATATAATATGAGAGTATTTAAAAATTGTCACATAAAATTGTAGCTTATATTGATTTATATTTGGTCACAAAGATCAACTCAAATCATATAATAGAAGAACCACCATCAGTTCAGAACTCCCTGGAGGAGCCCACGAACTTTATCAGCTCTTCCTTTCACTGTCTCTCTAGTATTTAGGCAGCAATGATCGAAAATAGGAATGAGATTAACTCGATGTATTTAATGGAAACTCAACTCCACCATATTTTCCAAGCCCTAGAGTCATCTGTAAAGGTCTCTCCCCTCGAAGAGAAAATACTTAGTTCCATACCTATGTAAAGAATCACATCCCCAGATCAATATGAGCAATAGAAAATCATTGATGTTGTTTTACTAGATGAACCCTGAATGGTAATGAGGAAGATTCAAGGAAACATGAGTGTTAACCCAAAAAATCCCTCACTTGGCTCTACATGGCCTACACCACCCAAGGACACCCATACATGACCCTCATTTGACCCCATTTGACCCCCACACCCTCAAGAAGTTTTAAAAATAGGAAAAAGGGCTTAAAAACCCCTAGAAAGAGCATAAGTAACTCTCATAGGGGCTAAAGCCTCCAAAAAGGGGCTAAAACCCTCAAAGGAGCCTAAAACCCTAAAAGGAGCTAAATTGAGCGAAAGGGGCTAAAAGCCCAAAAAAGGGGCTAAATCCCTAACCAGGGGCTTAGAACCCTAAAAACGCTATAAATAGAGGGGTGGGGGTCACTCTCAAAAGATTCCTCCCTTGCATACTATTATGCTTCCCAAGTGGATGCTTTGATACCATTTGCCTCTCAAGCCACCCACACTCCCTCTCATTCATCCTCCCATTGAGCCATAGCTCCCCCATTCTCAAGAGAGAGGTGCTTCTCCAAGCTAGGGCATGGTAGACCATTTCCACAAAGAGGTATAAGCTTTGTTTATTGTCATTTTTATTCTAGTTTTTCTAACTTAATTTTCTTGCAGGTTCATTTTATGTTCTAACAAGTTGTATGCAGGTTTATGGAGTCTAACCTTGTGTCCAGGTTTCCATTTCTTTATTTTATGTTCTCTTTGCTTCATTTCTATTTCATTTTTCTTGCATTACCATCAAGAACCCTACCCTTCCATCCTATAGATGGAAGGTAGCCATTACTACCCTGTAGTAAGGGAGAAATCCCTACTACAAAACTGGCGACCATACCAGGACGATCCCACAGGATCCCTAGGTTTATTTTTCAAAGTTTTAGTTTTTATTTCTGTTCGGTTAACCTAGTTTAATTTTCTATTAAATCTAGTTTAGATCTCTATTTATTTGCATTTCCAATTACTGTCGAGCCTCCTCAAGGCCAATCCGAGTCCATTTGGCCACAATACAGGTTACTGTCGATCGGATATGACTCGGGACCAAAATATTTTCCCTTTCTGGAGTAGGTCGCTCTTACCAGGACCAGAGAGGCGACCAGGTCGCTCATTCTATCCTGACAGGTGTGACCAGGTCACCTATTTAGCCCCGAAAGGTGCGAACCCCTTCCAGAAGTCAGCTTGCTTCTGTCTGCAGATTCTGAGCGACCCCCTCGCATGTTTCTGGGAAAATTTGACGACCCCCTCGCCACATTTGACCCGAAAAGTGCGATCTGTCTCTCAGAGTTTGATTTTTTAAAAGTCAAGGACTGTCAATGCATCTCAGCCACCTCTATCCATCAAAACTATTTTTGTTTCAGTTTCAGTTTTAGTTTCTATTCATTTCATTTGCAGAATGTGTAAATCAAAGTGTAAATCAATGGTTAATGGATTAATGAACAAAGCTTGATTAAAATTTACTTAAAATCAACATCTTTCCTAGCCCTTCCTCCTCTCCATATTCATCACCCTTCGGGGTATTCTGGGATAAGATGAAGGGTGAAGCTCGTATAGTAATAGGCACTTCACCTATTATTTTTCGAAGCCACTAAAAACGTGTGACTTGGATGGTAGAGGGGGTAGAGAAGGAGGGCTTCTCACGGCGCTCAACGTCCTCCCTATTGACCAACCTTGCATACGAATGGTGACCTGTGGATCTAAGGATGGGCTTAGTCCCATTGTGTTGAGAGCCCAGCACCCTCTCCTGGTTGAAGAGAAATATAGGTGCAAGGTAGTCACCTAGTCAGGCTATCATATTTCAGGTTAGCAAATGGTACATATATAAAATTTCTGATTACTATTTACTACTTTCATTCACAATGTTATGAACTCTATGGAATATTCATAAACCACTTAAGCAGCCACCAAGTATAACAGAAAAACAAAAGACATACACACCATACCATATAAATCAACCCAACTCAATTCATGACGCTCAGTGAGCCATTAAAATTTACAATTTACACTAAGTTAAAAATCTGTAGTCTTTGAGGACATAAGTCCCTGATTTCCTTAACCATGGGAAGTACTTGGGCTCAGCACAGAAACTCATTGTGAGGAGTACCACCAGAACCCCAAAGTAGCCGGCTGCTGAGAGGAATTGGCGAGCGAAATGGGAAATGACCCCCACCGATTGACTAGCACTCCCGTGAGGAAAAAGCAAAGCACTGTCTTTTGGCAGTCTTGGTGGCCGAGTGACCACCTGAAGCCAATAGGAAGCCATTGAAATCGGGGTCCAAAAATCATTACCACCATTTTGACATACAAATATGACACGATTGATCCCTCATGCTCTTCCTCACGCCTAAGAGGCGAACCACCATAGTACGGGTCATTAAACCGACATCATTGATACCATTCTCGATGACCTTCTACACCATCAGAAGGACACATAGCCTCTGATTCATATTCAGACTCATATCATTCTAAACCATATCTGCAAACCTGCACCATCAAGCCCCACAGTTGGTGCAAACCCGGATCCATTTTCCGACGTAGTAATTGCTAGTGGACCCATGTCCACACCACAAACCACCACCAACACCCCTGCAGGTTGCCCCAGCACAGTCATGCAAACTATCATAATACAGCTACCACCACCCATATTGACTAGTCAAGTTGTCCCACCTACAACACATGGGGGTAGTATGCCTTCAACCCACACTGTCCCACTTGGGATACATGGGGGCAGTGGCCCTTCCACTTACACTGCCCCTCCTATCATACATGGGGGTAGTGGCCCTTCCACCCACACTGTCCCTCCCACCACACTTGGGGGCACTATCCCATCCATAATTGTGCCACAAGTACCCCCAGTTATGTAGGTGCATCATGTCCGTGCAAACCCCACCACCATGGCGGCCCCATCTCACATCAACCTTGGGGCAAACCTTCCTTTCATGGCATGTATCAACTTTCCTGACTTGGCTCGGTTAACAAATGACCCTATCTACCATCAAAATTATTGGCCTCCCATGCCAACCAAACTCTCCTCAGACATACCCAAGTTTGAAGGGAAGGCAGTGGAGTGCCCCCAAAACCACATCATGAAATTTCATCTATGGTGCTCATTGAACAACATCGTAGATGATTCGATCAAGCTAAGACTATTCCAACACACCCTCATAGGTGCTACATCCAAGTGGTACATTGAACTACCACAAGCCAAGTACCCGGATTTCAACTCCCTAGCTTTCATGTTCCTGCAATATTTCCAACTCCCCGTCAGATATGACGAAGGAGTGGAGATCTTGTTATCTTTCTGCCAGAATACTGCTACCCACATAACCGACCACATCCATGAGTGGCGGTGACACTGTAGTTTTTATAATATCTAACTTGATGATAGGATATTCTTGGATTGGTTCCTTAAAACCTTGCTCCCACCTATAGCAAAGGACGTCACATATTAATGTCCCCAATTTGAAGAGGAGGCCATCTTGAAAGCCTAGCAGTTTGATATGATCTATGCATAGTCTGGGTACCTTTACACCGTCATTCCAGATGCTCCCCGTGCAGGCACCTCTTACCGGGATGCACTGGGGGAATCCCATGCTACAGATGGCATCATAGGTTCTGTCTCTCACCAACCACAGCACCGTCCGACACCACCTGTAATACCACCACAACCAAGCAACACCCCTAGTGTTTCCTACCAAAACCAAACTCCAGACTATACAAGAATGATGTCCCAGTCCGGAGCCATAACTTCTTATGCACAACCTACTCCACTGCAGCAGGCCTAGGCATTGGATTAGCCAACACAGCAATACGTGAGACAAATGCCCACATTTGTGGCACCGGCACCCACCCAAGTCTACTATGCACCACCAGTGCAAGTCGTTCAAGCGCCCACCCCCGCTCCACTAGCTCCTTTGGGATAGGTTTTGGCACAACAAAATCATCCCAACTAGCCAGCCCCCAATAACCAACAAGGGAAAGCTAAGAATAACCGACCTCGAAACCAAGGAAACAATCAACCATAGTGAGGCAATCAACAACCAAATCCTCCCAACAATTCCATGGTGAACCGGCCAGGCCAAAGTCCTCAACGACGAAATGCACTGAGACGCAACACTCCGTTGCGAACAAACCAACCTTGCACACTATGCCAGGTATACGGGCACTACACATTCAAGTGTCCCTTCATGGGTTGCGCTAAAAAATACATTAGAAACAAGGTTCAACATGCCACCAATACAATAGATCAAGCCCAACCCAACCCGGCACCACAAGGACCTCCTCCTATGGTGCTCCAAAACCCATTACCAGTCCAAGGATTGGTGGCAACCGCACCCCCTTCCCAACCCAATCCCAACACTCGGGGGGCATCTCCCATGGAAAAAATAGGTGTCCACCACCTGCTATCTATGACAACTAAAGAGTTCAATCTACAAACTAGACAAAATCAATACGAAACCAACACCGAACACGCTAACACATCAGTGGCATCTACGTCTAAAACAGTCAATGCACCTCTTTAGTTACCCCCTTTCCCGCTCCCCCCCATACGTTGGGTTGCCAATAATGCCACGGCAAGAGCTGCTGTCAGCTACAACATCTTGGATAATTTGGCCCAAACAGCTACCCCCATGTTCGCTCTTGAGGTACTCAAAACTTGCCCAACATAGCAGAAAGCCTTACTAGCTGCCCTTGGTGTCGTGGATCCCTCTAACTCCGAGTTGATCACATTCGACACGGAGAATGGAGAATTATAGATTCCATCAACCATTTCCTTCCAAATCTTGGTGTCTATCCGAAATTTGGTCATGCACCAGTGCATAGTGGATGAAGGGGCATCCACGTGTGTTATGTCTACCCTAGTCTGCCAGAAGCTTGGATCTCCAGTTTGTTGATGTATTTGTAACTTTGGAATGTATCCATCCATATATCTTATGTATTGTACCCTGATGTTTATTCTAGGATGTGTCTGTAATGTATTTGAGTCATGTCATGCCCCGATGTTCCTATCGGGAGGTTCTATAATGTAAACAAGTCATGTCAAGTCCTTGTGGGTAACCCTCCTATTGTTCAAGGGTTAAAGTCCTCGCAGTTTTGGGGCCCTAGGGTTATTATACTATCCTAGAGAATTAGACCCTAGGTGAGTCATTGTAAGTTGGGGCAATAATCCCCACCATTGTGTTAAGGATAACCCTCCTTGTTGGCCGGAGGAGGCAAAGTCCCTACAAGTTGTGGGGCACTAGGGTTATTAGACACTCCTAGAGATGGCGGCTATAGTAACTAGTTGTTAAGTGAGGATGACATGTTGGAGTGGGTTTCAAGTGAACAGAAGAATATAAATAGAGAGTGTGCCTCTCTATTTATCACACACACACACACTCACTAGGGTGCATGAGTGAGAGAGAATACATTGGGATCACAGAGAGAGACTACTGCTGTCGAGAGATCATCTTTATGTTTTTGGGTTTTACTTTTGGTGTTGATTATATCTCTAAGGAATTTGCAGGGTTTTCTCCTTTATGGTTTCCCTGAGGAAAAGTATTTGTGTCTCTTGTCTTTTGTGTTTTATTACTGTGCATGTTATTCTCTCAGTTAAAGATCCTAAGATCATAATGCTAGCTTGAATGATAAAAATATAACATGGTATCCGAGCTAACCTGAGAAGAAGACATTGTGCAGTTGTAGAAGCTAGGGATTCTTAATTTTTGGGTCTGTCTCCACAATCCATCAGCAAAAGTATGCTAGGATGACTCTCCATTGAAGGACGCATCTTGCTGTCGAAGCGGAATTCGATTTCGAGCATTTTCAAATTTTGGTGCGGGAAATTAGGGCTTCTTACAGAAGAGGAATTTTTGAGTGAGCCTAGCATAGGATTTCTCTCCTCATCAAAATAGAATTTGAGAGACCTGGGTCAATATTTTTGGTTGGGTGAAACTCCGAGAAAGTCAAACCCTAGTTTGACCCCGAGCTATACAAACCCTAAAATACTAAAACTAATACATTTTGGTATATTTTCTATATCTTAGGATTGGAGAAAGATCAGGAGCTGAGACTTTCATAGGCTGAAGACAAAATCTTGATTTATACTGCGTCCAAAATTCAACCTCAGATTTGTTATATTCTGGGAGATATGATCCCTCTAAGATAGGGTTCCATCCTCTTCCAAGATTCATCCCTAAACAGTACACGTAGGGAGAATTGCTATATCTTGGGCTACAAAGGTCCAAATTAAATTTCTAAAGATTTTCTAGAAAGGGAAAAAAATTTAATTTCTGTGGTCTAATTTTCATACCCAAAAGATGAAACAGTGACATGTGTTAGTACATACAACTTCGTTGTTCTGAACAGTCTTGAAACAGGTCACCTTGGGAAAACGATCATAAGTCCCAATTGGTGAAACCAATTCTTATGAAACCTATGGTTTTGGAACAGGGACAGGTGAAGCTATGTCAAGTCCCAGTTTTGACCCCATCGTATTAGATGTATATGATGTGTATATTGTAAATGATCATGGTGTGGAGTTAAAGGCCAAGGCCCCACCATTGATCAGTAATGCTATGTTTTGGATTTGAATTGTCACCGATGGT
Source organism: Pseudotsuga menziesii (assembly GCA_001517045.1). NCBI lineage: Eukaryota > Viridiplantae > Streptophyta > Pinopsida > Pinales > Pinaceae > Pseudotsuga > Pseudotsuga menziesii. Next base: position 715,363 of record LPNX010607681.1, read on the forward strand.
GTATCGGGGCATGCGGCATATATATATTATGTTGATCATCATGTAAATAGGCATCTATAATTAATTTAATGAACACAACCAGCTACGGTCGCGGCAACTAAATCAAAAAGGGGCATGATTTTCACAAGGATAAGGATGTGGGGGAATTGTCCAACTTTAGCCAATGGGGCCAAAATCCATGTGTTTTCTTACCTTGTTTATCCCAACCACTTTCATTGAAGAATTGCTGCTACTGGTTGAGGTGGTTAATTTCTTTGGGGAGTGGGGTGGCAGGACTGTCAGTCCTCACCCACACGCACACTCCACCACAGCGTTTGACTTCACCATGGAAGGAAAAACCTTCACACACACTTCACTCAAGCAGACATTTTTTTTTCTCTCCACGACTGTGCTGAAGGCTCACGTACTTCCAATTTGTGTCCTTCCTGTTGTTGTGCATCCACGGACAAAAACGGAGCTGTTCTTCCTCACGCAGGGCCTCCATTGTCTATTCATTCCTCACGGGGTTTGATTGTTCCTCTCACGCACAGGAATTTCTGCGTTTTCCCACGTCGTTCTTTTCCCTGCGAAATCATGGATGCTATGGCTATCGAAAGTCGGTATTTCTCTCTTCCTTTGCGTGTTCTTTATGTGTTTTCTCAGTGATTCTACTGCCCAGGATGGGCTGTATTCCCCACATTTGCTGTGAGCTGTTCTCACTGATACATTTAGGGACTGTTATTTTCCCACGTGGTTGGCTGTGTTGCCGTGGTCTTCCTTACATCTTTGGGGGCTGTTGTAATTTCGTTTGAAGAGTCATTTTGGCCATGATAGGGCCAAGAATGACTCAGAATTTGTCTTTTCCCTGTTTAAGATGTGGCAACTAAATTAATTTCCTGAGGGCAATGGTTGGTCTTCGGACTGTGAGAGGAGCAGGGAAGGGGGCTTAGTTTTACTTGATAAACCTGGTGGTTAGAACCACACAGATAGAGCTAGAGGGCTGGCCTTCTTCTCCGTCACCCCTGAATAGTACTGGAAGGGAATGCAGGGCCTGAGGGACTGTGTAGCAGAGAAGGGACTGATTCCTTGTGTTGGGTGTGGATGGGTGTCTTAGAAGTCAGGCTGGTTCTGGTGTAGGTATCCTTGGCTCCGTAATGAGCTCACCAGCTTAGCAATTTGCCTTCTCCAACTCCTTAATGGCTTGATAAACCCAACTGTGTTGGCTTGGCTGTGTTTTGTACATCCTTGGCTATGTGTAAGCCTGCTAGTTCCCTTATTCCTTGGAGAATCATGCCCATCTCGGGGGTGGCAGCACTGCTGAGAGATTAAGGAGCACGCTGGCCTATGGTTGGGTGGAACGTTGCAGCAACATAGCTGGTTGCAGAATGAATTCATCATAAGATAAGTGATTTTGTCCATTCTACCTCTGCAATCTTAATTTCTGTTAATGAAATTGATGAACATGTTAAATGAATACATGCATGTATGAATGCTGTTGGTTTTCTGCTGTGTATGATGATTAAATTGCATCTGTGCATGATAAACAATCTTGTGTGCATATTTTAGTGCAAATTTTGTTTAAGCATTCTGTTTCAGCAAATTTTATGCCTGTACATGTTCATGGGGCTCTTAGCCCGGGTGTATGAAGCTTGTAGTCACATCCTCTTCGTTGGTCGAAGGCATGGGGACGTGACAGGCTACCTTAGTGTGAAGTTTTAGAAATATAGGAGCATTAATTTCAGATATATCATAGAAACAGTATCAGGAATTTCTGCAAAAGAAATTGGTAAACTAGGGCTTCCTATTCCGGGAGCTTCCCTCCACTGTTTTCAGAAAAGGAGTACATTGGACAGCTCAACTTGAAGAGATCTATATTTCTATCCAATCATATCTGGAAGATTCCAAGTTTTGAAAATTAGGGTTTCTCTGACAAACCCTAGATCAGCCAGCTCTGAAACCAAGACGAACACCTCAAATCAGTAAGATCCAATCTTTTGCTATTTTCATTTGAGGTTCTCATTTCAAAGTGATCTATCACATCATCTTGATGATAAGCTTGGTGAATTTTACAACTTCCAAGCATGGAAGTATATGATCTCTCTGAAGAAAATGAATTGGACACCTACATGAGCAGAGAGGTTCCAGTTCCAGAGGGAGATGAGGCTAGAAGCCTTACACAAGAAGAACTTGGTCAAGGCCAAGAAGATCATTCTTGATTCAATCATGGATCACCTTGTACCAAAAGTGTCTTCCCTAAAGACACCAAAAGAGGTGTTTGATTCCTTGACCAAGCTATTTGAAGGGAAGAACATAAATCAGAATATGACTTTGAGAAAACAATTGAAGAATGTGAAGATCCAGAATGCAAAGACCATACAGTCATACTTTACGGGGGTCTCTCAAATCAAAGAACAAATTATAGCAGTAGAAGAATAAGTGGTGACAGAAACCTTGAATGACCTCCCAAGATCATGGTATTCATTCATTCAAGGAATGTGTGCCAGAAGTAAGTGATTACTTTCAAAAAGATTCCGGGAAGAGCACAGACAAGAAGATGCTCAACTCATAGTAAGAGAAAACAAGATGGGAAGATCAAGCTCTCACCATCCAAAAAAGATCACTCAAGCGATGAGGAATATGAAGAACTCAACTCTTGAAGAACCTCTTATCCATCTTAGCATTTGGATAAGAAACGATGCTATTATGAATGAAGAAGATGATGAAGCTGAAGGCTCAAAAAGGAGTCTACCCACAAAACAAATAAAGATAAGTACTCAATTGTCATTTCATGATATTGTTTTGTTATGCATTTGTTTATATTCAGTTGATGTATTATGCATAATAGAATGTTTGCATTAATGATAGTATACTACTAATATGCATGTGATGGGTAAGTATCTCATGATGCTATACAACTCTCCATTGCTACTTATTTAGAATGAAACCTCTTTCCTGAAATATTGGATTAGTGCACAATCTCAATGTTGTCTTGATAGAGATGGAAGGAATCTAGAAAAGTTTCTATGAGATATGGATGAATGTTGTATTGGCTAAAATAGTTGCATGATCATATATTTATGCATAAGAATTTGCTATTATAAATATGTCTTATGAAATGTTTCTAACCATATAACTAATGCATTTGACTTGTAGGAAAGATCACATACATAATCTCCTACAAGAAAAGAAGGATGAGACTTGTTCCGAAGAACAAGTGATGACAGTTCACGATGAAGAATAATATGACGAATGCAGCGACATCATTGATGCAGAACCTTCCAGCTATGAATAAGTAACCAAGAAGAAAGGAAAGACCAGTTCAAGAAGAATGATGTCTAGGATGCAGTATCGATACGTGAAGGGAATTTCGTAGTTCCATCATGCAGTAGATGGAAACATCGTGGGATACAAGGCAAGATTCATAGCACAAGGCTTCTCACGAGAAGAAGGCATAGACTATGAAGAGACATTTGCAGCTAGTGGGAGTTGAGACACATGACAGGAAGAATCATGTGTGCAAATGAAAGAAGGCCTTGTACAAGTTCAGAAGACACCCATGGGATAACACATACATGATGTTCTTGATGAATATCTTAACCTTTGCTACAAGGTTGAAGATGAAAGCCTATAGAGGATGACAAACTCACAGATGGGTGCAAGAAGAATTTTTGAAAAAAATCAAGATAGAGGATCTTGGTATCCAGTGATCCTAGATGGATACATAGAACATTAGTAGCATAGGAAGCTACTTGTCACTTCGGTACAAAATGTTTCAGTGCATAGAGTATGTAAGACAGAGGGAGTATGATGCTCCGCTTCAGAGGGAGTGACTGCAAAATTTCCTAAGGTTCAACATGGTATGACATGATGGATAGATTACGGATGACTCTAGGCTTTACTGAGAGTAAAGTGGATTCCAACTTTTGCTTCAATATTAAAGGTGGAAGACCATTGATGCTCCTGTTATGTGTCGATGCACTATTTTTCTAGGCATGGAGGTGTGGCAAAATGTGGATGGAATATTCCTTGGACAAGGGAAGTATGTAGTAGAGATCATGAAGAGGTTTGGAATGATGGACTCCAAGGCCATGACCACACCTATGGCATCGAACCTGAAGCTATTGAGTGATGCTTCATTAGAAGCGGTTGATGCTACGATGTATCGTCAGATAATTGGATCCTTGATGTACCTGACAAACATGATACCAGATATTTTCTTTGCTGTGAACACCTTGAGCCAGTTCTTAACAGATCTGAGACATGTTCACTTGATTGCTACAAAGCATATTCTGAGGTACCTAAGGGGTACAATTGATTATGGGCTCAAGTATGAGGTGAATCAAAAGATTAACGTAAAAGGTTGTGTTGATTCAGATTGGGTAGGAAGTGCCATCGATAAGAAGAGCACTTCAAGGTGTTTCTTCAGTATGGGATCAAGTGTGATCTCTTGGTTTAGCTGGAAGCAATCTTGTGTGGCACTGAGTACAGCTGAAGTAGAGTATGCCGCAACTTGTTTAGCTAGTTGTGAGGTAGTATGTTTAAGGAATATACTGTTTGATTTATTTGATCTCTAGTTGGATGCTACTTGTATATATTGAAACAACCAGAGTTGTGTGAAGTTTTCGGAGAACTCGGTGTTTCATGACAAGTCGAAGCATATCGAGATCAAGTATCACTATATCAGGGATATGGTGAAGAGGGGAGTAGTGAAGCTCCAATATGTTGCGATGGACGAACATATAGCTGATGTGTTGACGAAGCCATTAGCCAAAGTGAAGTTTGAGTACTTCAGGGAGAAGCTTGGTGTTCTCCAGATCGAGGTTCCTTCCAAGGGGAAGTGATGAGTCCATGATCCATTCTGACATGGTGAGAGGATTGGTTCCTTCCATGTTAGATGTGAGTACTGAGCCATTCTGATATGACTATAGGATTGGTTCCTACATGATCAGATATAAGGGCTATTGTCATTCTTTGAATGGAGGTGCCTGGTCAATTACCAGGAATACTTGGTCTAGGACTGAGGGCCATTCTGATATGACTGTGAGATGTGTTCTCGCATGATCAGATATGAGTGCATGGCCATTCTGATGTGATTGAGGGATGCGTTCCCACTTGATCAGATATAAGGGTTGTTGCCATTCTTTGAATGGAGGCACCTGGTCAGTTACCAGGAATCCTTAGTCTAGGACTGAGATCCATTCTGATGTGACTGTGAGATTGGTTCCCACATGATCAGATGTAAGTGTAGATCCTTTCCATAGATGATAGTAGGTGTATCCTATCATGTTGGTGGATGTGAGTGTTGGCCTTTCCACAGATGATAATAGGTGTGTCCTATCATGCTAGTGGATGTGAGTGCTGCATCTTTTCATAGATGGTAGTAGGTGTGTCCTACCATGTTGGTGATTGTAAGTACTGTGCCTTTCCACAGATGGTAGTAGATGTGTCCTACCATGCTGGTGGAGGTGAGTGTTGTGCCTTTCCACAAATGATAGTAGTTTTGTCCTATCATGCTGGTGGTTGTAATTGCTGATCCTTTTCACAGATGATAGTAGGTGTGTCCTATCATGCTGGTGAATGTGAGTGTTGTGCCTTTTAACAGATGATAGTAGGTGTGTCCTATCATGCTGGTGAATGTAAGTGTTGGGCCTTTCTGAAATGACTGGATTGGTTCCTATCATGGTCAGATGTGAGTGCTGGGTGTGCCTTTCTGACATGGTGTTGGATGTGTTCCTCTCATGGTCAGATGTAAGTGTTGGGTGGGCCATTCTAACTTAGGCTTAGATATAAGCGCTGAAGAATACCTACATGGAGGCTAGGCCTACAACCAGCATGAAAAAGGGCTGGCTCTGTAGAACTTCATGTGACGAGAAGAATCATGAGATAACACCCGTGATGATGATCCAGTAGTGATGATCCAGCAGTGATGATCCAAATCGAGTGATGAACTAGATCCAATGATGATGATCCAGATCGAGTGATGATCCAGATCCAGTGATGATGATCTAGATCCAGTGATGATGATCCAGATCGAGTGATGATCTAGATCTAGTGATGATGATCCAGATCGAGTGATGATCTAGATCTAGTGATGATGATCCAGATCGAGTTATGATCCAGATCCAGATGAATATGAATTGAATATGAAGATGATGAGAACTCAATGACGATCCAGATGATACAAAGAAGAAGACTTGTGCTGATAAATTGTGTCGAGAGAATACCTTCCTAGTTAAGAGGGATTTTTGATGTATTTGTAACTTTGAAATGTATTCATCCGTATATCTTATGTATTGTACCCCAATGTTTATTCTGGGATGTGTCTGTAATGTATTTGAGTCATGTCATTCCCCAATGTTCCTATCGGGAGGTTCTATAATGTAAATAAGTCATGTCAAGTTATTGTGGGTAACCCTCCTATTGGTCAATGGTTAAAGTCCCCCCAGTTGTGGGGCCCTAGGGTTATTAGACTATCCTAGAGAAGTAGACCCTAGGTTAGTCATTGTAAGTCAGGAAAATAGTCCCCACCATTGTGTTAAGGATAACCCTCCTTGTTGGTCGGAGGAGGCAAAGTCCCCACAAGTTCTGGGGCACTAGGGTTATTAGACACTCCTAGAGATGTCGGCTCTAGTAACTAATTATTAAGTGAGGCCGACATGTTGGAGTGGGTTTCAAGTGAACGAAAGAAAATAAATAGAGAGTGAGCCTCTCTATTTATCGCACACACACTCACTCATTGGGGTGCATGAGTGAGAGAGAAGACACTGGTATCAAAGAGAGAGACTACTGCTGTTAGGAGATCATCCTTATGTTTTTGGGTTTTAATTTTGGTGCTGATTTTGTCTCTGAGGAAGTTGTGGTGTTTTCTCCTTTATGGTTTCCCCAAGGAAAATTATTTGTGTCTCTTGTCTCTTGTGTTTTATTACTGTGCATGTTATTCTCTCAGTTAAAGATCCTAAGATCATAATCAGGGATAATTTTAGGGGCAAATTTTAGCCCATGGGCTATTTTTAGGGTTTTTTCTCCAAAAACAGATTCACCATTTTGCATTTTTTGAAGCCCTGTTTCACCCAATTTTGATGGGGTAAACGTTTTTCACCCTAAAAATCGCCAAATTATTATATAAACGATATAAAATCCTTGGAAATTAAAATATTTTTTGAAAAATATCGCCAAACATTTTATAGTTGATGTTTTAAGAATTGGTAAGATTTGCCAACATTTATACACTTTTAAATAAATATGGTTCCTTAAAATCATCCTTGATCATAATGCTAGCTTGAATGATAAAAATCTAACACAATTCTGCAACCATCCTCCACAACTTTGCAGGATTAGGATGGCCATCCCACTAAATCCCAAGGAATCCTTCCCCACGTCCCCATCACATTAGCCAGGAAGACAATACTGATTGGCATAGAGGTTTTGAATGATCAATTGGACTATAACCTTCTCCTCAGAAGAATTTATATGTATGCCATGAGACCCGTAGCATCAACTTTCTTCTGTCTCATGATGTTCCCCCATGAAGGGAAAATTGTGACGATTGACCAACTGACTTATCAAGATCTACAAGGGTTAACGGAACCTTCCAACATTATACCTACGATCAACAACATTGATTCGCAAGGGCTGACCACACCCACCAATGTTATCCCTGCGGTCAACACCATGTTTGACAACATACCAGCCTCCCCATTATTGAATGTGGGCCCTAGGTTATTTTTCGATACCACCATGACAACTTCTTTCCCCTTAGTGTCACCACCACCAACACCAAATGAGATTGCAAACTTGTGCATGCTCTCATCCAGCACCGCTACACCCAAACAACAACCGCAGCCATAGCCCCAACCACAACCACAACACCGTCTGTAGTCACAACATCAACAATAGCCACAACATCATCCACAGCCGCAACATTACACATGGCTGCAACCACAACATCATCCCCATATACAACCATCAGGGAGTTATCTGGGCTCCTCTCCAATCCACACAATTCCCTTCCTCTTTCCCCTGCCTGGTGTCATGAGCAAGCCAGTAATGCCCACCTTAAACTTACCCAACTTTACATTAGGATTTCCCGTGTGGTATCTAGATCCACTAGCTCAACCACCAATGCCCCAGGTAGTCTTAACCCTCATGCAACCCATTGCAGTCAAATCTCATCCCCCACCCAGCCTGCAAAAACCAACCACTGTACCCGCACAGCCCCACCCAAAAAGGGCCAGGGGAAAGAACGCAAAAGCTACCGCTGAACCTCGACAGATCCCACCTTGTGCCATCTGCGAAGAATAGGGCCATCCGAATCAAAACTGCCCTAAGATTCCTATAATCTACACGCATTTGGATGCCATGGATACAACTGAAAACCTCCCCGTGGTTGAAATTCCAAGCGCGCCAATAGTGAGAAACAAGTCATTGAGAACAAACCATGCTTGTGCCCTTTGTATATTGTATGGACACTATTCTCACCACTGCCAAGGCTTGTTCAAGTTTTGAATAGATTTAGCTGACCTTCGACAACATTACCTTGAATCTGAGATCACTCTGATCGAAAAATTTCACCCCCCACCTCCTTCTTCGGACACCATGTCCATTTACATGATGTCCAATTCCACCAACCCTCTTGTCTCCACCATCAATGACGATCCATCATACCTATCTCTTCATTTCTTCTGCAATGATGAGGAGATACTTGAAGCCTTAACCGGCCCGGAATACCCATGGGACAACATGCACCATTGCTTGTTCTTCCTCCCCAAATAACTTGTGTTGTATTCAAACTAGTTTTCTATGGAAACCAAATATTTCATTCATGGGAAAGTCGACTGGTTCAAAAACCCCATTCCAGCACCAGACGCCTTCAAAGAAGGGAACATGGAAAACATCTCGCCAACCATCAAAATCAACATCTCAACCAATCCAGAGGTTGTTGAAGAAATCATGCTAGGGGAATCCTGCTCCCTAGAAGAAGTTGTTGCCTACAAAGCTCTCTTCCAAGAATTCCATGACATCTTTTCCTAGTCTTACACTGAAATGCCTGGGTTGGGTCCATCCATCGTGGAACACCACATCAACACATGGCCTGATGTGGCCCCTATCTGCCAAAAGCAGCAACCCATCCATCCCTCCAAAGCAGCCGCGGTCAAATCCAAGATAGAGAATCTATGCACAGTTGGCTTCATTTACCCCATTACGTACACCACTTGGGTTTCTAATCCTATTCCCATGAATACAAAATAGGGTACCATTCGTGTTTGCACAAACTTCCACCATCTAAATAGGGTGTGTCCCAAAGACAACTTCCCAACACCCTTCACCGATCAGATTATCGATGCATGTGCTAGACATGAGGTCATTTCCTTCATGGATGGATTTTCCAGATATAACCAAATCCAAATCTGGAAAGAATACCATTATAAGACTGCATTCACAACCCTGTGGGGCACATTCACTTATCAAGTAATGCTATTTGGTCTGAAAAATGCTGGACCCACCTTCCAACATGCCATGACACACTGTTTCCATGACCTCATTCACACCATGTTGGTTTATCTTGACAACCTCATTGCATAGTCACAAAAGCAAGCACAACACATAGACGACTTGTGGAAAGCCTTCGTAGGATTTCGCAAGTACAAAATCTACTTGAACCCTTTCAAGTGTGTTTTTTGTGTCCCAATAGGTTGTCTCCTAGGGTTCATCATGTCACACAAAGGAATGACTGCTGATCCCCTGAAAGTCCAAACCACTTTCCCTCTAACGTCACCTCTTTAAGTGATGGTAGTGTAGCTTGTAATATAGTCTTTCCCTATTTTTGTTTTACACATTTTTGAAAGTGAGTCTTGTGCATTGTTTCCCCTCATTTCTCTAGATGGATCCTAACTCAGATCGGTACATCAGATTTGCTGATGGATCAAGCATATGGTCTTCGAACCTCACCTCGGCTGCATGGGTCATCTACTCTCCGTCACACGAGTTGATCCATATCGATGAAATATGCATGGGCAGTGCGACCAACAACCAGGCTAAATATGATGGTTTCAACGGCCTCTTGGCCGCCGCTCTCCAGTTAGGCATTTTCCATCTTGATGTCTTTCTAGACTCCCAGCTGCTTGTTTCCCAATTGAGAAACTACTACCGGGTACGTGATCCCTGCCTCTTTAGAAAATTCCTACGCACTAAACAGATGGTTAGAACATTTGAATCCATTACATTCACACATTTTTAGAGAAACCTCAATGGTGTAGCAGATCAAATGGATAATGAGATTCTAAAGTGACACATTCATAATTGCATATAGGAAGCATACAACCATAAGATCATGCATAATCATATATAAAATACACACACAAGTGTAACAATACATCATTTAGGCATTACATTTCACGTCATCATAAAAAATACTCGCATATAAAACCATAAAAAGCACATCCATGTGCATCAAAAATATATATAGATAGATAAGTTGCATGTCCAAAATATGTCCAGTACAAAATGAGAAGCCACATATGCTTTCTCAGCTGAATATACATAGCAATGCAAAAAATCCTAAATGCACCAACACAATAGGGGAAGCCCCACTAGGCTACTAATCTGACTCAGACTCATCATCTGGCTCAGTATCATCATCTTCCTTAGAAGACTCATCCTCTGTAGGAAGATCACCTCTCGCCGCCCGACGAAGGTAATCACAGGCCACAACCACCCTCCTCATCACAGAGGTCCACTCTGGAGGAAAACTATGAATGACAATGATCAGATCATTGTTCAAATGCTGCCAGCCATCATCAGAGATCCCATCAGTAAGCCGCTACATATGTGGTATAAAATCATCCACCTCTCGCTGTCGCCTACGAGGGTTCCCTGCAGGAACCGCCACAGGGGCAATAGAGACCATTCGTCTTTGATACCTGGGCAGCGGGCGCGGACCAATATCTACATACACAAACAAGGACACCATCAGTCTACACATATAATCATACAACTATCAACCAGCTCAACTACACTATGTATAAACATGAACATAAAGACATCACACATACATACCAGCTGGTCCCCATGCTTGGCCTACAAGTCGGGGCATCTTGGGGTCCCCATGATAGTTCATACCCACATACGGGTACTCCTCAATGACCACTGGAAGCACCACTGCTCTAACAACTCCTCAGTGAAGAAGCATCCCACTTTGCCACCACCCTCTCGTACCATCATCTGGCACCACCTGTGCATCTGCGGCTCCCGTGGACCACTATCCCACACGGCCCGGTGTGAACGCAGAGTAGGTACTTTCTCAAAAAGGAAAGCACATAGAAAGGATCCAAGGCAAAATAATGCCCCATATGCATTCGCATTGCTTAGCTGGCGCCGAACAACCTGAAGATACATCTGGGCCCACCCATAGTATGTGCCCCCCATAGCACGCTCTGCCAACTACAACTGCCCTCCAGATATCTTGTGGCCTCCCATGGAACCTAAGATACACAACAGTAATGTCGCCAGCGCCTGTTAAGGAACATCATTTTTATTTTAACATATAGCCGTCTACTTTGTCCACCGCACCTTATGCAGATCTTTGGACCATCATCTGGAAGACGAATCATTTCTTTTGCATGTATTTGGCATATAACTGCCTCTGAACTTGCACTGACATCACATGCAGTCAAGTCTGTCCACCACAATTCACACACGACTATCCTGACCTCTGTCTGAGAGCCACCTCAGTTTGTGTGCCTCTTCCGCAATCTATCCCATGCATGTAATGGTATGTTTAAGAGCCACCTGCTCCATTTATACTGCGTGGATGACCTTTGGACCACTATCCACCATCCTGACATGGGGCGATACCTGTGCCACCGCAATCGGTTGACCATACTAGAGTTTCTTTTAAGCTCTTTTCTAACTCCTAAAAGAATGAAAACATTTCCGAGCGCAGTTGCTTCCTTTCCCGCTTGTTAAAGGATAGGAAAGGGCATCTACATCATCTCGTTTATCTCCTTTTGCATCTACATCATCTTGTTTATCTCCTTTTGTAGACTATGTAGACCATCAAATGAAAAGGACCATCTTGGCACATTCAAGCCAAGACCAATCCCCTCTGCATACTTTTATGCTTTCTTGGGTAGAGTGGCCGAACTTTACGAAAAAGCTAACAATGGGTTGTCGTTAAGCTCTTTTCCAGCCTTCTCGTCAAGAAAATATTACTAAACAACTTGGTTTCATTCATGCTCGTAAAAGTATCTGAATGACCACCCAGTCAGTATAGGTTTAACCTTTTCCGGCCTGATTGGACTAGCAATGGTAAAGAAGTCTCTCATCCCCTACAGGATGGGCGAGATCTCCTATGTATACTTTTATCATTTTTTGGTCACAGGAGACTACCAATGAAAAAGAGCCCCCACTGGAGTCTTCTTCATGCTTTCAAACTCTCTAAAATTGAAAACACCATCAAGCATTTACTTTCTCGGGCTCGCCAAAAATCCACAAGATCGTACCACAACGGTGTCTCTAGACACCACCCTACAGATAACAGTTTGGAAGCATTCCCACTTCAGGTCACCTTTTTTCAGAGTACTCTGCAATGTGTCTTCCTTGGATCCCATCAGTACCAAAAGTATCTACCTCCCCCATGTATTTCCCATCCGTAGTGACATTCCCGGTATTACAGCTATGATCCCATTCCCATGAGTCAGTTTCATTTGATACCTGGTATGCCTTGTCGTCATACTCTAAAAAAAGGAAGTTTGAGTCTACTACACTCCCTCTTCCCCCATTCAACTCTTTCCCTTCCCCCCCCACCCATTCACTAGGTCAGTCCTTATATTGCCTCACATCTTTTGGTTATCTCCCTCATGCTTATGGTCAAGGAAACACCATTGCCTTAACCAGGGGCAAGTCTCCCTCTGTCGACGACAACACACATATTCCAGAGGATAGACCCAGAGGTCCCTATATCTTGGTTTCATTAACCTCATTGATGAGTTCCTTGGACCACTTGAGAGGATTCCTTAGTGCCTCTTGGGATGGTTGTTTCTCACATGCTCGAATCCAACTACATCATCACACCGATCATCACACTGTTGAGATTCGTACAGGGTATTGGTCTTTGTAGTATTTGGTCGAAGATCCAGGATGTCACCTGACTTTAGCACATTGATGATTCTATTCGAGGGACCTAAACATGTTCATGTCCGTTGTGATTTTCGGGTTGCATTGGAGACAGTGTTCAGAAGCCCCAGCAGTGCTTCTATATAGATTTATGATTGATGTAGCATACTTGTACCACAAATACTCTGACTCTCCATCAGTGATTCTATACAGCTGTGTACCATTCTATATCTAGCAGGCTATCAGTCATCAAGATATAGCATTCCATAAGAATGTCATGGGTCCAATGTAGAAGTTCTTCATATCTGTATTGTATTCAACCTCTCATTGAGGCAACCACTATGTATCATCAGTTGTACATGATCGACTCTTGTATTATAGAGAATAGATCACATTATTCTTTTGACATTGTTACAAGCATGGGGATTCCCACCTCATCCATATACATGTCACACATTATTTGTATCTCACCCATTGATGGGAACCATATTAATACAAAAACCAAAAGCGACCATGCCCCCAGCCCCAAAAGCACCACCTCTCCAAAGAAAATCCTATGATGTCTGTTGGCCATACGATGAGCTCCTTCCCTCACACATCAAGGGGGAATATTTTAACCCAAAAAATCCCTCACTCAGCTCTACATGGCCTACACCACCCAAGGACACCCATACACGACCCTCGTTTGACCCCATTTGACCCCCACACCCTCAAGAAGGCTTAAAAACAAGAAAAACCCCTACAAAGATCCTAAATAGATCTCATGGGGGCTAAATCCTCCAAAAAGGGGCTAAAACCCTCAAAGGAGCTTAAAACCCTAAAAGGAGCTAAAGATTGACCGAAAGGGACTAAAAGCCCAAAAAAAGGGCTAAAGCCCTGACCAGGGCTTGGAACCCTAAAAAAGCTATAAATAGAGGGGTGGGGGTCACTCTCAAAAGATTCCTCCCTTGCATACTGTTATGCTTTCCGAGTGGATGCCTTGAGACCATTTTCCTCTCAAGCCACCCACACTCCCTCTCATTCATCTTCCCATTGAGCCATAGCTCCCCCATTCTCAAGACCGAGGTGCTTCTCCAAGCTAGGGCTTGGTGGCCCATTTCCACCAAGAGGTATAAGCTTTGTTTATTGTCATTTTTATTCTAGTTTTTCTAACTTAGTTTGCTTGCAGGTTCATTTTATGTTCTAACAAGTTGTACGCAGGTTTCTGGAGTCTAACCTTGTGTGCAGGGTTTCCATTTCTTTCTTTTCTGTTCTCTTTACTTCATTTCTATTTCATTTTTCTTGCATTACGATCAGGAACCCTACCCTTCCGTCCTATAGACGGAAGGTAGCCATTCCTGCCCTATAGTAAGGGAGAAATCCCTACTACAATGAGTGTATTGAAACCAAGGGACATTGAACTTATTAAATTTTACTCTTAAGATAACTAGAGAAACAAATGACTACAATCCACCCATCACGTTTTTGTCAGTTTCTTTAGATAATTCTTAGAATCTTCTTTTGAAATAATTTGAATTAAAAATAAATTCAGAATGTGGAGTATTTCATGGTGGCTAGGATTATCGTTTATGTACTACTTGATAATGGATGTGACCAGTATGCACCCCTATTTCTGAGTAATGTAAATCCTTATTTTTGTAAAAGAAAAATAAGAGATCATGAAACATGATGCTAGAATAGATATCATATTTGTGACATTTTAAGATGATATAGTAGTTTATTTGTCCAGATGAAATCAAGTTCCAATAATCAAATCCCAGAAATGGGGCTAGAGGGTTTCACTTAAGTTACGGAGAATATTTCCTATGGCTTGGGGTGGACAAGAAACCTTTGGAAAAGGGGCATTTGCCAAAGAGTCTATAGAGGAACATGGAAGGCCATAAAAGTGTGATCTACCAAGTGTGGTAAAATCATATATAACAAATGCCCCTTGATGTGTGAGATCAAAGGGGTAATACGGTGACTGAAATACATTATATCAATCCCAGAAGTGGATTAATGAAGACTGAGGTGGAAAAAACAGTCACTCATCAATACACTACAATAATAATTCTCAGCATGTGACTACAAATATGAAGTATAGCAGACCCGGATACAACATAGTACAATGGCCATGAATAGGAATGATAAACATATGAGTCAGGTGGTCATCGTGACATACAATATAAAATGAAATGAGGTGTTTATACTGAATGACGACATCTGATAGTACATTGGAGTCTGTTCATGAGAGTTGATATCTCATGGATACTGGAACAATCAAAGAGGTAGCATATATGTAATCCCACCAAGATCAGAGTTCTTCTAGACAAACCGCTACTAGTACATGTCCCATCACATGAATAAAGGTGTTGAGGTTGAACATGATGGTCCATAATATAACTACTGGTCATTGATTTATATCATTAATAGACGCGAGATATCCCACCGATAATGATAATGGGAATCAAGGTACAGAGTGCAATCACACAAGTGTGAAAATATGTGTTGAGGTCGAACACTTGAGTGAATCCATCGATTAACGGACATTGATGTAGTCCAAAAACTGTCGATGGTGAGAGAAGCTGCCACTGATCATAGCAAGATTCAATGCACTCAATGGACTCTAGAATCCTATTCAAAAATAGATGATTTGAATTTGATGGAATGGGATCCTTTGGAAGGAGAGAATTAAGGAATCCCCCATTAACCAACACGAGGTACTCAGCAATTCTGGATAATTTGGAAGAACTCAAATGAACTAGATGTGCACAAACTAGTAACTTCATCGAGAATGGCCAACATGCAAGGACAAGATAAATCAGGAATGGATGAATTAGGATAAAAATTATTTCAAACAAGAGCATAAGGAAGATGGTGACTCACAGGAAGCATAGACTCGACATGCAAACTGGGACACCTATTCGACACAGGAGGTATCGACGGAGGCTCCATAAGGATTGGAAGCATAACCAATCGGTGGAGAAAACTCATAATAATGAGTACAACTCCTAAATTCATACTAATAACCAAACTAATTGATGGAATATACAATGCTATGTTCTAAGGTGTCAGGACTCGACAGTTGCCAAAAGTAACATCATTTCCCGTCTGACTTTTTATGTTTTTTAATTTTTTGGTATTTTTCATATTAAGAAGCTTTAAAAAGAATAAAAGTTCTTATGATACATAACTATGAGGATACGAGTGTCGCAGGAAAGAAAATTAGTTGCAAGTAGTGGAACATAACTATGCTCAATGCAAAGAATCATGTGTAGGATAAGGACACTCATTGGAATGTCTCCTCTAGGTAGGGGATGATGAAGTTGCAAAAGATATATGTTAGGCTCTTCTTGGCTAGAATTGAGGCAAGCTCGGGCTATATTGATAATAAAACTGTGGCGGGGAGCCGACATAAACCTGAATATGATAAGAGGACACATGAAAATGCATTTACAACTTGATATAAACAAGAGTCTCTATGGGATATGGCCAACATAAAGTTCAAGAAAGAATGTGTGGTTCTTGCTCGAAGGTATGTCGTAACTATAAGGGACTCCCAGAACTAAGGGAAAAAACCACAACATGGCTACCAAATGGAAAAGAGGGATCTAACTAGGGAAACCATGAAATATGAATTCTATACCACTTACGTAATTCCACTTCTAGTAGCAGTGTGATGTTCCATAACATTACGAAGTGCGTGCATACCTATAGTTAAGGTGACATGGTCATAGGATGATGCATGATGCAAGAAGAACATTGCTCTTATCCTATATGTCAGATCAAAAATATACCTATAATAGATACAAACGGGTCAAAACCTTGGTGAAACTGTGCTCAAAACAAGTCCCTACATCATAAAATTAGGCCAAAACAGTTCAAAAATGTCAATAAAAGTCCAAAACTAAAGGCAAGTGGGTAAAAAATTCAAAAGAAATTTTATAAATAGTTAAAAAAAATCACCATACCATTTGATGTTTTACCAAATATAGTGCATTTGAAGCCATTTTGGACTATGAACTTCAATCACTAATTCTGAGAACTAGGAACAATGGATTCACAAATCGTTAGATCCAAGTAAATCCTCATCACATTCTCTATATTTTCCATGTATTTATTTCAATTTTTAGTGGTGTAATTTTATGTTTGGATCCCCATAAATATGGGTATCCCAACCCACACGAGTCACAGCTTATCGGTTCATGTATAGGGTTGGCTATACATGAGAAAATAAAATCCTTCTCACATATTCACACTACTATCAATAGGAAAAGTCGAGTATATGTGCAGACATACCCAAAAAAAGGAAAAATCTCATAAAAATACTTGTTTATTTTGCAATATGGTGCTAGAATGGAGTTAACGTGAACACGAGGATCTGGATAGGGAAGTCCAACATGATGCAAATTCCCAAGAAGATCTAAGGGGATGTAGTCTTTACAAGTTTTGGAAACTTGGGAGCTTAAGAGCTCAACGAAGGCTTCTTCAGATGCTGCTAAACTATTGGGATCCATATACAAAGGCATTTCAACTTGACAGGATGTCATCGAGACTCAAGATAGAAGACATATATTTCATTACTGGACTATCCCGTCGAGGCGAGGTACTCAATCTAAGGGCTCATGGAGTGGGAGGTGGTCTAGCTATCAAGGAATATATAGTTCTATACTATCTTCCAAATACTAAAAATATTTAAATTCAAGTTCCTTCCAACTCCATCTGGAGCCCTGGTCTCAAGGTGATAGTACTAGTGCTAGCAAGGATAGTAGGGTTGGAATTTCTACACTAGGCTTCCATTCCTAATATGTTCTATGTGGTATAGTGTATGAGACCCATAATATATGGATGGAGCACATAATTTTTGAACAACATGAAGCAATAACTGACTAACTGCAAACTGGGTAGGACAAGAAAATTTGGGTTCACCAGCATTCTTAATAATTTCTTCTTCGAGCAGGTACCGGGCCTTATCCCAACAATGTAGGTTAATTTGAATGTTCTACGATATCCAGAACAAAACCTATGGGAAGAGTTGATGTGGAAGTTAGGGGGAGGAAGGACACCCACTCCATTTCCCCCAAAAATTTTCCATTGGTGGCAATGACAAATCATGGTCATTGATGACTATCCCTAGGTAGGGATCAACTTCTGCAGAGACTCATACACACCATTATCATAGGGTGATGCATATGGTGATCTAGGTAACAATTCCAAATATATTTGTTAGACTATTTGATTTTTTAGTATTTTTTGATATAATGAAATCAAAAACATGTTTTTGGTGGTATCATGTACTAATATTGATCATTCACATGCACATGTGGGACCTAGATGGTAAGATGGATTTCCCCAACCTCGTCGGAGGGGACGAGGTGATGATATCCTAGGTTTAGATGTAGAGTGCACACTATAGATACCAACTTTTTCTATGTGACGCACAGGGTTCCTATGGTGCAAGGTGAGGACTTTCCCAAGGAAATGCACAGACATGTAGTGGGATTTCCCCATGCATGGGTTAGACTTTGCAAACGATTGATAAATACCATCATGTTTTTTCATGACCATCACCCTGATCCATAGGCATAGATGCCTATGTAGACATTATGTACCGGTTGTATAGTGTTTTTTGGTGGCTTTAAAGCCCCAATTTTCTACCATGACATTTGTAGTATGACACCATTTTTGGACTATATTTTGAAAATGAAAAATGCTTATAGTTATAGGTTTATTATATTTACATATGTGTTTGAATGTGAAAGGAATGTGCGTGCTTTCTTGATTGATGTAACAAATGCCAGTCTAATACATAGTTTGCATAAGAATCAACAACATGATTATAGATCCTAGGAGTATGAATGTATGTTATGTGTGCAAATTTCCATTCTAACAATATTACATGTAAGAATATCCATACTAAATCCAAATCTTTGATACGATACGCACCATTTAACTATGATACAACCAAATGTGAATCAATACGTACCTTAAGGGATAGCATCTCCCAGTATCTCAATAACGACACTATATTCAACAACATTGTTGGATGATGGCCTGAGATATACACCCCTGAAGATGCTACATGAACTATAGATGTAAAAATTTCCCAAGAAGCTGAGGATGAGTTCTCGGTATGGAGGATGGAATCGTCAGCATATCCTACATACATCGAAGACTCCATCAATATATGCCACAACAAAGGGAAGCATGTCAACAAATTGAATTGATACAAGGGGACCAAAAGTAAAAGTATACAATTGTACACTAATATACAAAGCATCAACCTCATCTAAGCATTAAGCATAATATTTTTTAATATAGAGCCCATTTATAGGCTCCGCCAAGGTTGTCCCTTCATAATCTTCTAGCTCATATGTGCTCTTCTCTAAGACTCATTTAACCATGTAAGGCCCATGCCACATGGGGTTGAACTTACCTGCCCCTAACAGTTCACTAGATTGGTCATATAAAAGAACCAATTTACCCTCACTAAATATCTAGGGATGGACATACTTTTCATACTGAACCTTCACGTGATTCTTATTCACTTCAAGAGCCACTAAGGAATCTCGACATTGCTCATGGAGGTGTTCTAAGTGGACCAGATATTATTCTAAGTCATAAGTCTCTGGTAAGAGTTCTATAGCTAGTTTCAACGAAGGAATATTGCATTCAATCGACAATATTGACTCCACCCGATGTACTAACTGATATGGAGAAAAACTAGTGGTAGTCTTCACGGTGGTTCAGTAGGTCCACAAAATAGGGTAAAACATAATGTGCCAATTATTCTTACTTTGTGCAACGGTTCTTTGGAGAATGGAATTAGGGGATTTATTGACATATTTGACCTTTCCATTCACTTGAGAACAATAAGAAGAGGAATACTCTTTCTTATACCCCAATTTGGAAGATAATTCATCCATCATCCTATTTTAAAAGTGCTTGCCATGGTTTGCGACAAGCTCTCTCGGGATACCAAACTGAGTAATAATATGATTGAACATAAAGTGAACAGTTGTCTCACTGTCGTATTTGATAGTAGGCATAGCCTCTGAGCATTTTGTGAAGTAATCCACAAACACAATGATGTGATGGTTCCCGCCCAGCTGAACCTAAGTTGCAATCCATAAATTCAACCCCCCACTTAGTGAAGGGACCAACAGTGATAATAGGGTGCAATGGGGAGGGCTGCAAACATATGTTCTATGCAAACACCTGGAAAGGGTGGCACCACTTGACTGCATTAACATAATATTTAAAGATCAACGACCAATAATAACCCGCTCTCAATATTTTTTGGGTTGTAGAAAGGCCTGATAAATGACCACCACATGCCCCACCATGGCATTCATTCATCATTGTCTCAGCCTCTTCATAAGTCAAACACCGACGTAAAATTCAATCCATCCACTGATGATACAAGGTGTCACCGATAATAAGGTAACTCTTAACAACATGTTGTAAAATTCGACGCTCATCCCATGAGAGGTGAGAACGGGCCTTCAAAGTCTGTAAATATACTATGATGTCACCATACCAAGGGTCTGCAGTCGTGATGAGGAAGATATTCTCATCAAGAAATGAATATTCATGAACCTCAACCTCTTCCAAACTAGGAAAATATGACATGAGCTCCACAAATACCAATGATGTATTTGATTTTACTGAAAAAAACTCGAGATAGAACTCTTAAAAGATAACAATACACTTATTATAGTTTCCCCCTATCAGCCGTCTGGTTAGTACGAACTGAAATGGATTGATATGAGCTACAACCATAGTCTAGCAAAGTAGTATATAATGTCTCAACCGGTGAACAACATGAACGGTTGCGAAAGCTATCTTCTCAATGTGAGTGTAACAAAGTTCGACATCAATAAGGTTTTGGTTAAGATAGTAGAAAACGTGCTCTTGGAGCTCATCGTCCCTTTGAACCAAAACCATCCCAATAATCTATTGAGACACACCCACATAAAACAAGAAATCATGGCTATATTCAGGTGGACTAAGCAGAAGGGACGATGTGAAGGATTTATTCAATGCATCGAAGGAATCCTGGGCTTTCTCATCCTAGATTAAAGAAGTATCCTTCTTCAAAAGGTGCAAAAATCGCTTGGTCAAATTGGCAAAGTTGACAACAAACCTCCATAAGAATTTATCCATCCCTTAGAGACTCTGAAGGTGTATAATAGTGCGTGGGGTATAAAAATTAAGTATTTCCTCAACCTTAATATGATTGACCCTAATCCCCTCCTTAGAAATGATAAATCCCAATAACTGACCTACTTTCATGAAAAAGATGCACTTTTGAGGGTTCAACCGGATTTGATAACGATGACATTTCTCAAAAACCAACCACAGCTGGTCTAGATGATCCACTCTCAAATGAGAGTGAGCAGCTAAATCATCCAGATAGACTTTGATAATTTTCTTAAGGTCTTGAAAAGCAAAAGTCATCGCCCACTGGGCATTTTTCAGTATGCAAAAGTGCCCCAAGGACAAATGAAATATGTCTTGTGTTGGTCCTCAAGTTTGATTTAAATCTAATTGTATCTAGGAAAATCATTCATTAACAAAAATACCTCATTTCTCACACACTCATCCAAAATCTAGTCAATGAATGGTGTGGGAAAGTTATCTTAAGGGCAGGCCTTATGCAGGTCTCTAAAGTCAGTGCTTATCAGGATGGTTTCCTGCTTCTTATCAACCTGGATAGGATTGGATACCCATTTAGTCAAGGGAAATAGATAGATAATTCCAACCTTTAGTAGCTTCTCTATCTCTTCCTTAATGGCAGACACCTTATGGGGATTCGAGGATATATTAAGTCTTGATTTCATGCTCAACAATTTGGGGGTCTATTAATTCTTGATCTCATGCTCAAGAATTCGGGGGTCTATTCTCGAAATATCATCATATGACCAAGCGAAAACATCACATAATTCTGTAAAGAGCTAAGTGTATGCCTTAATCTCATAAGGAGAACAAATCGCTCCAATGTAAACATTTTCTAGCTTGAGATAAGTCCAAGAAATGTTGATAGGGATTATAGGTGAAAAAATATCCATGTTTCCTTTGACATATATACCATGAGTTCCTAATGGGACCATGTTAGATTTTTATCATTTAATAAGAATGATATAGGATCCTATCTCAGAGAATAACATGCACAACAATAATCACAAGAGAAAAGATACACAAAGAGTTTTTCTCGGGGATACCATAAAGGAGATAACCCTGCAACTTCCTCACAGATACAATGAGAACCAGAAGAAAAAGTAAAACCCAAATATATAAAGATGATATCTGACAGTTGTTCTCTCTCTCCCTTATACAAGATGCTCCTTTCTCACTCATGCGCTACTGTTGAGTGTGTGTGTGTGACAAATAGAGAGACTCGCTCTCTATTTATACTTGTTTTCCACTTGACAATTACTCTACAGGGTCGACCTCACTAGGAGAGTCTAATAACCCTAATATGACTCAATTGTGCGGTCTATTACCCCGACTTACAATGGAGGGTTAACCTCAATGACTTTACATGAATTTATTGTATTAATGAATCTCCCAATCAGAGGAATAAACATCTCCGTCGGGGTACAATGAAATACAATAACAAATATCCAAGTGAAAACATTTTGAATTTATAAATACATCAACACTCCCTCTTAACTAGGAAGGTATTCTCTTGACACAGTTTATTAGCACAAGTCTGCATCTTTGTGTTGTCATCAAACATGGACCATCATCATCACTGTTGTCGCTATCTTGAGCAAATGGTGCTATCTCTCAAATCTACTCATCTTATTCTTCTTCAATTGCTTCATCATAGCATCGAACACTTCCTTTTGGTGTCTTCAAGGATGACACATGGGGGATGAGATGATATTTAATAGAATCTGTAATGATTCTCTTAGCTCTAGCCTTAGCCTCATCTCCCTCTGGATCCTAGACCTTTTTACTGAAATACTAATCCAAGTCAATTTCTTCAAGGATCATGGAGGTCCTATACTTCCATACTCAGAAGTTTTCATCTTTACCAATATTTTCATCAATCTAGTGTGACTAGTCATTTTGAAATCAGAACCTCAAATTAAATAACAAAAATTTAGATCTTACCAATTTGAGGTGTCTATCTTGGTTCTGGAGTTGGATGATCTAGGGTTTGTCAGAGAAACCCTAATTTTCAAAAATTGGAATTTCAAATTTTTTATTGGATAGAAATATGGTCCTTTTCAAGGTGAGTTATCCAATGTAGTCCTTTTCTTAAAACAATGGAGGGAATCTCCCGAAACAGTAAGCCCTAGTTTTCCAAAAAAATTTACAGAAATGACTAATATTGCTTCTATTGTATATCCAAATTTTTGAATCCTTTCAGTCTGAAACTTCTCACAGTGATATCCTAATAAGTATTCTTTCCAAACCCATAGTTTAGATCACAAATAGATTCTCCAAGTGGGACTTATTCAGATTTTCCCAAGGTAATTGTTTTGGGGACTGTTCAGGATAGCGAGTTTGTACGAACTGCCACATGTCACTGTTTCACATTATGGGTCTGAAAAACTTACCACCAAAGCTAAATTTTGTTCCCTACCTAAAACATCTTTATAAATTTCGTTTAGACCTTCCTATCCTGAGATATAGAAAATCATCCTAGGTCACCTATTTATGACTGTATTCTGGAGGAGGATGGAACCCTAATTTGGAAGAACCATATATTCTTAAGTATAGGGAATCTAAGGCTAAAAATTTTACACAATGTACAACACGAATATGTCTTAGTCTTGTAAAAATTTGGCTTTTGATCCTTCTCCAATATTTCATGATAGATAAATTTCTAGGATTACTAAATTCAGTCTTCTAGGGTTTCCAAACATGAAACCCTAATTTCCATTAGCTGCCATTGCAGCTGTATTTCGGCTATACAGTGAAACTTATCTGGTTTAGAAAATTCTAACACCAATAGATGCACCCTAGTGAGGTTATTAATCCTATTCCTCCTTTCTTTATTATCTATGGAGAGAACCTCCAACTAGGAATCCCCAGTTCCTGTAGCTGCAGAGTGTCTTCTTCTGATGTTAGCTCTGATACCATGTTAGATTTTTATGATTTAATCAATATGATCTAGGATCTTATCTTGGAGAATGAAATGCACAAAAAAAATCACAAGAGATAAGATACACAAATAATTTTCCTCGAGGAAACCATCAAGGAGAAAACCCCGCAACTTCCTTAGAGATAGAATGAGCACCAAAAGCAAAAGTAAAACCCAAAGATACTAAGATGATATCTAATAGCTATTCTCTCTCTCCCTTGTGCGAGCTACTCCTCTCTCACTCATGCGCTACTATTGAGTGAGTGTGTGTGACAAATAGAGAGTCACTCTCTATTTATACTTGTTTTCCACTTAACAATTACTCTACAAGGACGACCTCACTAGGAGAGTCTAGTAACCCTAATATGACTCAACTGTGGGGTCTATTTCCCTGACTTACAACGAAGGGTTAACCTCAAAGAATTTACATGAATTTGTTATATTAATTAATCTCTCGATTGGAGGAATAAACATCTCCTTAGGGGTGCAATGAAATACAATAAGAAATGTACAAGTGAATACATTCCGAAGTTACAAATACATCAACAGAGCATAAGGCTACCAACCTCCTCGCTAAGGGTCACCCTAAAGTCATCAAACTTGATTTGTTCAAGCTCTAGGAGGAAGTAAGGGTGATGGTGAAAATATTCCCAAGGTCATTTCAAACCATTCATGGATTTGAGAATCGATTCATCTGAAGGAAAAACATCATCACTGCAGTCATGTGACTGTGATGACACAACTACCCAAGAAGGCAGTGCAAAGGATTCCTCCTTCTCCATCCACAAAGAGGATGGAATAGGTTCTACAACAAGATCAAGAGTATCTTGATAAGAAATATTCACTACAGACAATGAAATATCCATCTTGGTAGGTCTAGGATCTTCATCCGAAGTGCTCGGAGAATAGAGAGTCCAAGGGTCCTCCAAATACATAGTGCTAAATGGGACCGAACTCATCCACGACAATTCACTACTAAGAGTGGAACCGATAGTAAGGATTGGTATGGAAATATTAAAATATCCCATCAAATATGGATACATTCCTAGACCAACATTCTCAGTTGCTGGCCGAGAACAATCAATAACCGAGATGGTGGATCCTGACGATGCTGATGTACTGGAATTATCAAATGACATATGCTCGATCGTGACAATACGATCTTTGAAAGGGAAGAAAACAAAATAGAATATGGAAGACACAATTGCTCTCATATTGTAAATCTAGTTACATCCCATTAAAATTTTGTATTGAAGGATCACATCAACCACCTCGATCTCAAGGGACACATTCTTCCCTCCCAATTGTACATGAAGAGAAGGAAGAATACCTTCCATCTGAAAATAAATTCCATCAAAGGAAGTTAACATGGTACCATATTTCAACAATGGGGGTGAACCAAGACCTTTCCAACATACTAGAGACATCACATAGGCCACAATGCCTTCATCAACAACTGTGTTCTTGATCATGTTATTCATACACCCCACATGGACTAAAAAAGACACATGGTAAGAAAATGGAGGTTGGACCTCATGGGTTTCAAATATAATCACTGTAGAAGGATGAGAATCAACCATCTCAAGGGAATTCAATAATTCCTTTTGCTATGAAGGACAAGTCTAAAGGAATTCGAGAGCTGACATAGAACAAGGAGTCTGGACCAAATCCTTGACAATATAATAGTGTTGGGTGGCTCGAGTATTAGGATTGTTCCTTGAGAAATTTAGGAATCCTTTAGGAATTCAAGGTATAACCTTAGGCTTTTCAATATGAAAAGGAACCTTGAGAGGTCTAGGATCTTTACCCAAGTCGGGTTGTGATGAACCATAATATTTAGCACGTATAACAACATTAGTGGTCGACATCATGTTGATAAAACCATGGCCACCTTCAGAATTTGACGGTTTTTGATGCCCAACAGAAGATCTTATAGAGTCCACATTCCTTGAAGCCATATTTTTGTTATGCGATAAAGGATCCGTTAACATAGCAAGGCTCTGTGCAATGAACATTGAGGATTCATCAATGCGAGGGAACAAGTAAGTAAGATAGTCTCCCCCACAAATATCACAAGGTAATTTAACCTTCATTTTAGAATTCTTTCCCCGCCATCATCACTATTTTTCTTGTCATGGTTAGAGTTCTCCTTCCTATTCCCACCTCTTTTATTATGTCTTCCCTTCTTATTATTCTATCTGGGATGTTGGTTACCTTTCTAGTCCAACGAGTGTACTGAAAGCACATCCACCATTTAGGTGGGTTTAGATGAAGTTGGATCTTGTCCAAACCCAATATGGTTAATAGACAAATTCCTCATTGAATTCGTAACCTAGTATATGAATTTAGTACTCGCGAAACCAACAATTCCATCGACATGTGGTACATGTTTAAAATTAGGCTCGAAGCTGGACCGCAATGCATTAGGGATAATCTCATATAAGAGCCCAGACTGAGCATCAATCAAGTCCAACTACTGAGCTCAAAAAATAACATATTCCTCATTCATAACTCTAGATTTTGAAACATCCTTCACGATATAAGGAAATAACTACTTGAGTAACCATTCTAGTAAAAACTTGGGTGGAATGTTGGCCTTAATAAACCTATTCCGTCTACAGCACTCCTGAACGTGATCAGAAATATGTGTGGATTTCTCTTGTCAAAATGTAGACAAGAGTTCAATACCATCATCATAGCATACTGGAAGTTGAAATTGGTTCAAAAAGGTCATGGATAGATCATTCAACATCCGATATGTTCCCCTAGGAAACTCTATATACCATTTCACCACAAGTCTCGTGAGGGTGCGTTGAAATAGTCTCAATCAAATAGAATCATGATTCAAATAATTCAAAGAGCACCATAGGTGGAAAGTGGTAACATGCTCTCTAGGATCCTTAACACATTTACCTTCAAACTTAGGAATTCCCAAAGGAAGCTTAGCGGAAACAATCGGCCACATCGGATCATGAGAAACTGGATTGTTCATCAATTTTGACAAGTCAGGAAAGTTCAATGTAGCTAAGAAAGGATCCTAGGTTGTGCCATGGGATTCCACGATCCTTGACCAGATTGATTCATATAGGGTTGGTTATTATAAATACCATGTCCTTCTCCAATCGAATAGTAACCTCCTCTAGCATGACCCATAAAAGGATGCAGGGGAATCTTATAATTCGGTATGCCTTGAGAGTGGGGTGTTGTATAACCATAATTGTAATATTGGTAAAAGGGTTGATCCCTAGGTATATAAGGAGGCATGTAACCTCCTGACACAAAATTACCGGCATACTAGGCAGAAACATGGTTAGAGGAAACACTCCATCCCGAAGGACCATGCAAGTTATGAGGAGGATCTGTCATGAGAAACAAATTAAAAGGAATAAGTCTAGTGGACAGAAGAACATATGATGGAATATAAGATGTACCTCCAATGTTTACATGTCTAGGGTCACCTCCATGAAAGGAAATACTAGTGTTATGTTTGAATAAGGGGTATGAAAATCCTCCCATAAATGGTGCAGAAGGTACAATATGACCACCACCAAGAATATTGGCATGGAAAGGAATGGAAGTGCCCCCCAGGAAAAAAAATTTGACCTATACCAGGGTCAAAGGAAAATAACAGAAAATTATCAATCATATATGGCATTGCAAATATAAAATGTCCAAAGCTAGAGGGAACATGGTGAGTCTCTTCACCCGACCTTCGCGAGGAAGACCTTCCAAAAGAAGCTGCAAAATCTGACAGCTGGGGTTGTAAAGTGTAAGAAGTGCTAGTCCCATGAGAGTCCATTTCAACTGGAGTCCCAGATATCAAATGAGTCACATTCCCCATCTCAAAAGACAGAGAAGGAGGGATCTCTACGTGTTCAGATGTAGTACTCATGAGAGCGGTGTGTGAATCAAAGTGTGTATGAGTATGCCTAGAATATTGGGTCCTCTTCTGAGGAGGAGTAGTAGATCCATAAGGAGAAGTACTTTCTAAATGGAGAGAATGATGGGGTGCTGGAACTTGCTCCATGATGACTCCACAAAAGAAAATAGACTCAACCAATAGAGAACCCTAAAGCAATCTAGTGCACAAAGAGCACACTCCCAATAAAATCTAAGCTAGATGCAAGCAATCCAAGAGGGAGGATAAATGAGCTCTCAAATGCAGTAGGTATGTCTCGCCTAGGGGAGTCCTCAAACTCCCATACACTACAATAGGAGGTGTGTAACCAATTATATTAGCCCTCACCTTCAATGCATAAATAAACTGTACTATTCAACCCCTACCTAGTCAAGACACTCAGAATAACCTATGAAAGTACCCCATACAATACCTAGGTAAGGAAACTAATGTCACCCCAATATAGCCAGTGCTCAGGAAGACAGCCGCACATAGGATCTACTGTATGGGAATGGTAACAAATCTTGAAGCACGAAAGCACCAAAGGTAACTCAAAATCCCCTAGATACAAATAATATCATGGATGTATAACCTGCGCTGCATAGAGAGTGGAAAGGGGATATCCCCACCACAAACGTGCATGCTTCCTTGTGCTTAAATCATGTGTAAGAGGAGCCTCCTCAATGCAAGTCAACGACCATGAATAGTGAAACTCACCTTTAGAAGACCCCCACTAGAAACCTTCCTGTCGAACACTCCCACCTGAAAACTTCCTATTGAATACCAGTAATAACTAATCGAATGCACTGATAGAAGTGGTAAGTGGGTGAAACATGTTGATTGTAGGACTCAATGTTTTGCTCTTTTTTTCTTACGATGTTTGGATAATAGAAACTACAAAAGAATATGCCTATATTTTTTATAATGAATTTAATTTTTAGTTGCATGTCCTATAAATGGTTATTTCCAACCATTTTGAGTTTTAAATATGGCCTAAATACATTGAAGGTTCTTGAAGGAATGTTTTTTGAAAGGGGCATTAATGCTGTCTATTAGTTTTGAGTTTTTAATATGGCCTAACCTTATAAATGAGAGATGACAAGGACATTAAATCATTGATATATCCCTTAAAGGTTCTTAAAGGAATCTTATTGAAAGGGGGAATTAGTGGTATCTATTGAGATAGGAGGAAGTGAAGGAGTTTATTTCATTTCCCATTCTCTAAGGCCCTTCCCCTTGGAGTGTCAAAGTTGAAATTTTTCATCATATAAAGTTTCCAAACACTCCTTACATTGGGACATATGAGATACTTATCCCTTATATTGTGGATCTTAGTGGGATTAATAGTGTAAGTATGGAGATGTTTCTCAATTCAACAATAAGGAAGGTTGCTAACAAAATGATAATAATAAGTACTTTAAACAACTAAGACAAACATACAACATAGGTATGATCATGTTGGGTGTGATGACACCCTGTGCATATGTTGAAAGAGGAAATATAGATGTAAAAGGCTCTAAGACATTAGTGTTTCATGCCCCTAGGTTAAAGGTAAAGCAACGAAATATCTAGTAATAGGAGGGTTTTTACAATCAATTATAAGAATTACAACCACATAAGTTTCTTATTATATGGTTGTAGGTGTCATGGCATTTGATGAAAATATTGATGGGAAAAAAATATTGTTTTATTTTAAGTGAGGAAGCAAACAGGAAATGAAGTTCACACTCAGTTTATTTTCATAATCCATTAAGTTTTAAATCAAAGTTTGATAGAGATCTTTTGGAAATAGTCAATAAATTGTTGCATTGACTATCCAGGAGTTTGTTGTAGTTGCAGCCATTGTGCTAACACTACATCATTTCATGTTGATGGGTACAAATGCATGTATACATCTTTGAAAGCATCCCAAGTGTCAATCATATGTTTGTTGTAGGTTTCAATTTTTTTGGTTGTATATTTTTCACCTTGTGAGGGCTTTCTCTTCCATGTGGAAATTTACTACAATGATCTTCCATGTGGACTTGGAAATAATATTACCTATGTTCCCATTTCCTTTTCATGTGCACATCGTGGGGAATTGATCAACCATGAATATCAATTCTCCACACTGACAAATTTTAATCAAAACTCATGCATGTCTTTTTAGGTAGGTGGATCCTTATCATTGAGTAAGCCATTCAACAATTATTGGGTAGCATTATATAGGGACAAACTACAAGTATTCATGTCATTTATAATAATTGAAATTAGCAAACTCAAATATTTCCATCAACAATATTCTTGTATCCCAAATCCCGAGTGCCATAGATAGGTTAAACCCTATCAAACATTTAATCAAGAATATATCAAATACTTCTAAACATCGATTCAAACCCTAAAATTACTTGAAAGTCTAATCCAAATGTTAGAATATCTAACAAAAAGAATGCACTGATTGAACCTCTAGAAGAAGTGTTGGAATTTGTGATTAAACACAATTTTGGAGGTAAGACAATGACTTGACAAATGTGTATTTGGGTTGGTTCATTAACTGACTGGAAAATCAACTAGACAAGTGAGGGGAAGTCATCTAGATATGCCCCTTATTTTTATTTAGTACATAGTTACTATTGGAAAAATAATAAACACAGAGGTAACCATATGTATACCGTAATAGTATAAAAATGAAAAATTGATTACAGCAGTATGCCTATAGCTATAAATAAACAATTTCAAAGAAAAAATAGATCAAGATATTCTACTTCTATAGGAGATAAATCTACAATATATAAAATCATTCTCACAACAATCCTAAGACTCAACAAATTAGTAGAAAATGTTCTATGCATTGATATATTAGACTTGAAATTTATCTCCAAATAATTTTGATAGCAATGAATTATTTTTATTAGAATTTTTCAAAATAGTTTATAAAGAGTTTACAAGATGAAACTTCCTCTATCTCTTTGAGCACAAAATATCTATTAATGAAAATTCCTAAAGGTTTTTAACCTTTCAATTTACTCTGACACTTCCATATTCCACTTAGACCTCTCACAACCCTTTATAGATTTACCATTTGTGGAAATTGAACCCAGTGACAGATTAATTTTACTCACAACAATTAACAATTGATCATGCAAAATCACTCACAAAAGAGACTGAAATTGGAGCTGAACACTAAACTGTATTAACTCAGTGTACAATAGCCAACCCTGTAACATAATAGGTTGCTGAATAAATAACATACATCAGGGATTCGAATGCATGAGTATCAATTCAAATCTAGCATAAAGCAGGCTTACTAAAATTAAGCAAATCCCCCATAGGTGTAAAAAGTTGATCCCAAATCTGTCATGGAGCTCACGAATTGGAAAAATGGCTTAGGCAAGCTAAAGAGTGGTGGAATGGCAGCTCATACATGCTTTTTCAAGGAAAAAAGAGTGGAGGATGAAGAGGACAAAAAAACTAGTTCACCTCACCTAGTCTAGCTTTTCCATTTGCCTTAAAACACTGAAAAAGCAGGGAATAAAGCAGAAAAAGCAAAAGGCCTCCTAGGAGGCCAAGAATAAAGCAAATTTGATTCCTTGGGCTTTCCCATGTGCTACATGAGTCAAATAGGGAAAGTTTGACCACTATGGATAGGTAAAAGACAACTTGCACAAGGTGGGACACATGAACTAGGCTAATAAGACAAAAATAATTAAATTAATGTCTAAGTGGGTAAACTATGGGTTGATTATTCTAACACCCCCCCTTAAGCCTGACTTATGAGTAATATATCAGAAAATTATAGGGCCTAGCAACAAGGCTTAGTCACCCTTTACATACTGCATGTCCATTTAAACAAGGAAAGAGGAAAAACCAACTTGGGAAAATCCTCCCTTAAACATGGACTGTAAACAAAATTTGGAAATATTGTCTTCACTCATGCTTCCCAGCATGATCATAAATCCCCAATAGTGATTTGATATTGCTGAAGGTATTCTCACAAAATGCTTTGGTGAAGATATCAGCTACTCGTTCTGAAGATGAACAGAAGAGTAGGTGAATGGTGCCATCATGCACAAGTTCTCTGCTGTAGTGCATATGGATCTCAATGTGTCTGGTTCTCTGCTTCTGAAATGGATCTTTGCAAATTCGAATGGTACTCTGGTTATCACAGTAGATGGTAGTTGAGTACTCTGGTTCGAAGCCACACTCTCCAAGTAAACCCTGCAACCATAAACATTGAGTTGCTGCATTAACAACTCCTCTGTACTCTGCTTCTGTAGATGAGAGTGCAATGGCACTCTATTTCTTTCTTGACCAGATGATTGGCCCTTCTGCAAGCATGAACACATATCCTGATGTGGACTTTCTATCTGTACTATCACCTTCCCAATCACTGTCAGTAAATCCAATCAAATCAAGATCAGATTTTGCTTTATAGAAGATCCCATGTGTCCTTGTTCCCTGAACAAAGTTAAGGATCCTTTTGGCTGCTTTCCAATGGATCTCATGAGGCTGATCCATGTATCTAGAAGCCACACTTACTGCATAATAAATATCAGTTCTATTATGTGTCAGATACAACAAACATCTAATCAATTGCCTATACAGTGTATTGTTTACCATAGGTGAAGAATCAGCTTCTTCCAGCTTCACTCCTGAAAGGAAAGGAGTTTTGCTTGCTTTGCAATCCTTCATTTTGAATTTGTTCAGCAAGTCCAAGGCATATTTGGACTGGTACACCTTGATTCCATCTTTGGTTTGAGCAATCTCAATCCCCAAAAATTGACTTAAGAGCCCCAAATCTGACATGGAGAAGGCTTGGTTCATAGCTCCTTTTAAGGAAGCAATCTCAACCTTTGAGCTTCCTGTAATGAGGAGGTCATCAAAATATAACACAATGATCATTAATGAACCATTAAATAACTTCAAATATACATTTGGATCTGATTTGCACCAAACAAAATTTAGTGATAGCAAGAAGCTATCGATCTTGGCATACCAAGCCCTGGGGGCTTGCTTTAGCCCATACAATGACTTTCTCAACCTGCACACAAGAGAAGGGTTAGTAGAAAAACCTTGAGGCTGCTGCATATATATATATTTAGTGAGATCTCCATTCAGGAAGGAACATTTTACATCCATGTGATGTACCTCCCATTGCCTTGAGGCTACAATGGCTAAGGCTAGCCTGATGGAATCCATCTTTTCCACTGGGGCAAAGGTCTCATTGTA
>LPNX010607691.1:26812-37637 GCA_001517045.1 Pseudotsuga menziesii
AATTTAACAAGTATGTCGCCTGCATGTTTGCGATCATTTTTTTATTATATACATATTTCATTATCTTCAACTAAAGTACCTTATTATGTCTTAATAGATTTGTTAACAAGTAATTTGCTAATTTATGTTAATTGCAGTAAACATGGTTTCTCTAGTGCTTTTTGACATTTCCCATTGTCTATATCTTTTCAATCTTGAAATGGTATAAGTTCAATCTTCAATGTTTTCATGAAACCCATAATCCCAAGCACATAATTGTAGAGGTTTGATGGTACTCACAAACATGATCTTCATGAGTGATCAAATTCCATTTTCATAGACTTGTATTTGCATTGGAATTGAAAAAGTAACAATGTCTTGTGTTATTTGTAGATGAACGTGAAGGAGGGCTTAGGCATGGCCATTTTTGTGGCTACAAGGTACAAGGTTTATTTTAAATAGGAAATGATGACGTGGCAAAGAAATTTCTGAATGGAAAATTCCATGCATAACTTTGTTATGAACAAAGAAATAACAAAAAGATATCCAATGAGAATTATTTTCCTTTGAAATAATTGAATGCATAGCTTTTTCGTGGCATCATTATTTTTATGTTATCATTTGATAATTTCTAATAGAGTTTTTGATTCCATCTTGTAAAATCCATATCGATATCCTTTAAAGGCATGTGCAGCAAGCCACACACATATCTAAGAAAATTCTAGAAGATTTAATGTAAACTCAACATTTTACATCATTTTAAAATAAAATAAAGCGTAAGGTGCAATGAAGAATGCAATTTGAACAATGAAAAATGGTGATTTTAGGAGACTGCTTACTTTATTTTAGAAATTTTATTATGATTTTTCTTGGAACTAATTGATACTTATTTTATTTTAAAATTTATATTATGATTGTTCTTGGAACTAATTGAATTCATAAAGGTTAAGCTATAATTTTGTGAATAATGAAAGTTTATGAATTTTTGAAATAATTATGAATACTTTATACTAGCAAGAAAATGAATTTTTATTTCAAAATAAATAAAGAATAATTATGATTTTGTTTAGTTTTTAATATATATATATATATATATATATATATATATATTATTGTAATAAAATGATATAGCTTTGCTTTTGTGTTTTTTAAAGCATTTTGTTTTAATAAAATAATCTAGCTTAGTTTCTGTGTCGTCTTTGTATGGAATGTTTTTTTGCTTGACATTTAGTATTTAATAATTTATATAATATATGAAATGTTTTTTTTGACATTTAGTATTTATTAATCTATATAATATATTGGTTTTGTGATAGTTATGAATATTAAAATATTTTTTTATTAGTTTGTATAATATATTAGTTTTGTGATAGTTATGAATATTAAAATAGTTTTTAATAGAAACTAATTAAAATAATGAAGGGAATACTTTTAGATTTTATGTGACATTTTAAATGTACATTTTTTAAGAAGAAAAAAAGTATTTGCACTTTTTAAATGTATTATATTTAGAAAATTAATTAAAATTATGAAGGGAATAGGTTTAAATCTTACATTTTAATAATGGGTATCCACACTTTGTTTTTTTTTAATAATGGGTATAGTTTTTAAAGAAAAAAATATCTACACTTAGTGTTTTTTAATAATAGTTAAAATTTGTATTAAAAAGATTAGTTGAATTGTTCCTTGCAAAAATGTGTCCCAAAAACAAATATACATCTTTTTAAGAGGATTTATATTTTAAATTAGATTTAAAATGATTATAATGTTAATATATATATATTTATTTATTAAAAAGTAATTAATATAATTATGGTTTATTTATTAATAAATTTTGGTATTTGAAATAAATGTAAAGTTTGCTTTCGATAACTTATATATAAATTTTTTATGAATATCAAGGAACTGCTATTTTCGACTGGAAAAAAAACCTATATATAAAGTTTTAATATATAAGTTATTAATTAATATTTCTTAATGTTATATTTTAAATTCAAAACTACCATAAATTAATTTGATAGATTTAGTCCTACCGCAATCTCCAAATGTATTCATAAGATTTAGTGAAGGTTTTGTTTTTAAGACAAAGTGATGCTTAATTTACTTGCAATGTCTTTATGTGAATTTGACTTTCTATAAGACATTTTCATGTGAGTGTTGAAGCCACACCATTAAAGTGAAGAAAACTCCTAGCAACGACCATAACTTAATATGGTTAATATGGTAATTTTGATAAAGATTACAAGCATGGTCAAACCAAATTCCGTAAGTGGAGAGCCCATTAGCTAAATCTAGTAGACATAAGCCACATAATGTTGAGAAAAAAATTTGTATCAACACAACTTAAATATGTACATCAAGCTTCAAAACTTTAAATTCGAGGATCATCGTTAAACTTGTCATCTACATATTCCGTCGTGGCTTTCCAAATATCACGTCTCACGAGCTCTGGTTGAACCTGAATCATCAACCACGATACCGAGCTCGCCAATTAACTGCTTAGGGTTTTCCTAGCGACCTCGTGTGCAAATGCGGGTTTCCATAATTGTAATATGCCTCTTATCCTAGAGACTTCATTTGTTCAAAGCATATCTTATAGGTTGGAGTGACCTTGTTGCGAACTATCACAAACCAAGTGTGTGAAGTCTAACACCAAGACGACCACCCATCAAACTTAAGTCCATGAGAGTTTCCATGAGTGTAATGTGACTAAATTATATAGCTCAATCTTATTCAATTATTAATTTAACATTTGAGACACTAGTAAGAACACTATAAATATTTTTTTATTAAAACACTAATAAGTAACATTTTAGACACTAATAAGTAATATTTTTTTATTAATAAAAACATTATAAATTATTTTGTTTATATTTTTTTTATTAATAAAAACGTTATAAATTATTTTGTTAAATCAAATCTCTTTATAACATTTGGAAAGTTTAATTTGAATTTTTTAAATGTTATATTTTTAATTTATAATAAAAAATATTTCAATAATTTATTTTGTATTATTTTAATTTTAGTAAATATTTATAAATAAAAATTATAATGTTATTATGAAAATTATGAAAAATTTACTTAAGTCACTTTTAAATGTTGTGTAATATTAATTTATAATAAATTATAAATTTTTAAAATGTTTTATAAATTTAATTTATAATAAAATATAAAGAATTGTATGATGTTATCATTACAATTATTAATTATAAAAAAATTGCATGCTTTTTATTTTTGACAAAAATGGGTATGTTTATAAAATAGAGCTTGACAATGAAGTCGCTGAAAATACAAACTGGTTTGGGAACTAGAACTTAGACTACTACCTCCAAAAAGATAGACGCTCCACTTAACCCAAAATCATGCTAAAGAGGTACATTAGTACTTAGTAACTGATTAACATACAATTCATTTCTACCCCTGGTCATGGATTTATTAGTAGCACTATCCGCCAGAGCATTTAACTCGCAAAAGATATGAAAAAAATTAATTTGGCTAAAAGACGTAGATATGGATTTGATTCTATTAATCAGTCTAACTAATCATAAATTCCTAAAGTAGAGTTCCCCATTCATTGCTTGAATGATTAATCGGGAATCTCCAAAGAGCATAATTTCACCCACTCCTTTTCCCTTCAGGTGCTTGAGACCTTGCTAGAGTCCATATGCTTCAACCATATTGTTAGAATCCTGTCCAATATTCCAATAGTATTCTAAATCAATTTTCCCTTCTCGACACATAACAACCCCTTCATCTCCCGCTCTTCCTCGATTTCCATTGGAAACTCAATCGAAAAACAATTTGAAAATTTTCCTTTCTTTTAGCCAGTTCTCAAACTGGGATTTGTCCATCCTAATCTCCTAGTTCTCCAACTGTTTTGTAGCCAAGGAATTTTTAGCAGAGATGTTGAAAATTTGAAACCAATTTATTTCTCTATATGTCAATTTAGCTTTGTATTTGGGGATCTTCAGCACACCTACAATCTCACCCATTAGACTATTTACCTTGATTGCAATTTCCCATGTTGGGTGAGCTTTATCTTGAAATATTCGTTGCTTACGCTCAATCTACATGCACCAGCAGATGACTTTTGGGATCTTCATCCAGCAGAGTATGAAACCTTTTTTTTGCCAGATCTCCTTTATACATTTTTTCCTAGTTGAGGAAGCGCAGATGAATATTGCTCGGCATATGGAACTCGATCACCCACGACTTCATTGTTTCATTCCAGACAGCGATGGCAAAGGGACAGTCCAAAAAAATGTGCTGTCTATTTTCGTTGGCAGCTGAGCACAGAGGGCATCTAAAAGGACCCTCGAATCCTCTCTTCATCAGGTTGTCACCAGTAAGGATTTTACCATGCATCAGAGTCTAGGCAAATAAATCTAGCTTGGGTAACGTCTTGCACTCCCATATATTTTTCCAGATTGCAGGGTCTTTTGGCACGTTTGGCACAACTGCAAAAATCTTGTATCCATCGGCTGTAGTATACTTGCAAGAGTTACCTCCCCAACCGCATCGGTCCTTTCGTCTTCTGGAAATTGAAGCAGAGCCATATAAATGATGATTCAACTCTTTTTTTTCATCTTGGAGATCTGCCGGACATTCAGGAATTTGCTAGCCATTCAATATATTTGGTGGTTTAGTCTCCCAAGCTGAGATGTCCCAAAACATTTTAAGGCAATTAATAATATTATTAATTTATATTTTATCAATTTATTAAATGAACCAAAATTTTCAATAAAATAAATAAATATTTTAATAAATTTATTTACATTATATATATTTAAGAATGTAGAAATTAAAATTTAAACATACTTTTAATCTTTATTATATTGTGTAATTGTAAAAGTTATTATTTTAATATCACAAACCTATTAAATTTTATAATCTTTTTATTATTAATGATAAATATCATCAAAATTTTATTGCTTAAACAATACAATTTTATTAAATTTATAATAAATATAACTTTTTAAATATTTTAAATAAAGTAAATATTATTATTATTTTACAAATAAAAATTTATAATATTATTATTAATGACAAAATGTTAAACTGAATTAACATATTGCAATTTTATTTATTTATTTTTTAAATAGCAACTATAAAAGGTTTTTATAAAACAAGCTGTGCATAGCCATTCAATACAGATAAGATAGCAGAATAGAGAGTTCATGCAGTTCAAAATTGCTGCACAAGAAGCTTATCGAAAGAGTTGTCCAAAAAACTACACTTAGAGGATTTTCAATATTAATATTAAAAAACATATTAATATTAAAAGAGGGAAGGCACGACAGCATAATGAATGGGAGGATCCTTCGAGATGGAGTTTGGAATGGAGGCCAGTTGTTGGAAGGTGATGCAAGGCGGTGGGAGGAGGGATGTGTGGAGGGATAAGGGTAGGGGGTAAAAAGAAGAGGGAGTGAAGAAGTATGGGAAAGGAGGCATAAGGGGAAGGGGAAATGAAAGGAGGAGGGGTGGAGGGATAAGGTGGAAGATGAGGGAGGTCCTTAGAACTGCCTTTAGGGAAAGAGATAGCCAGTTTTAGGACTGAGAAGAGGGAGGGCCTCTTAACTTGTAAATGAAAGGAGAGCTTCCGATGAACCATTATGGAATGAATTTGATGGTAGGAGTGTTTCCGTTCTGGTTGTAATGGCCTTGTGGAAGGGAGGCCCCCATGTTAGCCAAAGTGTCCACTGCAGAGTTATTGTGGTGAAGGATGTGAAATGTATCATAGGATTTAGTCATGAGAGGCTTTGCTTTGTCATACAGGTGACGACAATTGACTGATCTAGAGGGATATCCGTTGATCAATTTGAAGATGACATGTCGAGAGTCTCTGAATATCATTACCTTACAGAGATTTTTAGTGACTAATAAGTGTAGGTCCTGTAGGAGTGCCAACCACTCAACCTCGTTATTGGTCCTAGTTCCTAGGCCCCAAGTGAAGGTTTGTTCAAGATGTCCTCTAGGATCCAGGAGGATCCCCGCACCTGCCACCCCTAAACATATTGCAATTTTAATTTTAATTACAAAATGTCATTGTATATATTTTAAATATTATAAAAATTAAAATTAAAATTAATATTATAAATTTAAAAGAAAATAAAATTATAAAATTCAAAATTTAAAATTAAAATTTATATAATAAAAATAAATTTTTAAATATTATAATAAATAAATTATATTAAATTATTAATAAATATCATAACTAAAGTAAATGAATTTATAATTGTTTCACAATACTTATATTGTAATAAATATTAAATATGTATTGAAAATCAAAATTTATATAATAAAAGTAGAATTTTCAAATATTATAATAAATAAAAATTAAATTAAATGGTTTTAAATATTATAGACCAAGTAAATAATTTTTTAATATGTAAATTTTTAGTTACTTATATTTTAATAAATATTAAATATGTATTAAAATATATATGCATATATGTTGAGAGTTTTTTAAGCTTTAAGATTTTAGAATATATATTTGAATAAATATTAAATATGTATTAAAAATATATGTATATGTGTTGGGAGTTTTTTAAGCTTTAATATTTTAGAATATATATTTGAGGGTGTTTTTCTTGAGATTTTAAATTCTTTATTGGTTGTTATATAAACCAAAAAAAGGTGTTTATTTATTTTTAAATTTTTTGATTACGTAATTATTAAAGTTAGTTTTTTTAATATATTTTATTATTGTTATGATATTTAATTCATTAAAAACTAAATAAAATAGATTTTTCAGTAATTAATAATCTGTATTTATTAAATTATTTTTATTATAACTAAATAAAAAAATCTAACTATAAACCTACAAAACAAACAAACAAAAAAATGATAAATATAAACATACAAATATACATGCAAATAATAAATATGATAACCAAAAGTAAATAAATTCTTAAATTGAAATTGATATTGGTTTCATAATAATTATATTTTAATAAATATTATTAATGTATTGAGAGATTTTCTTATTTTTAAGATTTTTTTTTAAAATTTTTGATTATATATTTATTAAAATTTATTTTCATTAAAAATTAGTTTCTTTTATTAAATTTATTTTATTATTGTTATAATGTTATTTGATTAATTAAAAATTTAATAAAATAGTTTACTTTTAATTCATTAAAAATTAACTAAATTAGATTACTTGTAATTATGAATAATTTGTATTTATTAAATTACTTTTATTTTATTTAAAGTTATGATGTTATATAATCGATTAAAAGTGAAATGGAATGGACTATTTTTAATTGATATTAAAAAGTAAATGGTACTTAAAATAAAATAACAATAAAAAATAGAAAAATTAAAAAAATTTAAAATGAATATAAAAATTAGTGTTTATATTATTACTATATTATACTACAAATACACATACATACATATATAGATAAGTTATATATAAGAAAAAATATATACAATAAAAAATCTAAATATAAACATACAAATATACACAACTAAATGCAATTTCACATAAATTTCTATATACCCAAATACATGAAGTTGCAGTACAAAGAGCTAAAAACACAAACACATAGTTGCATACAAAAAACATGTACAAAGATCTCAATCACAAACATAGAGTTACATACAATAACACATCATTTCATCCAACAAAAAATTCTACATAAACATACAAATCTACACAAACAAATGCAATTTCATACGAATTTCTACATACCCAAATACATAAAGTTGATTTACAAACGCAAACACAAACACATAGTTGCATACAAAAAACATGTACAGAGATCTCAATCACAAACATAGAGTTACATACAATAACACATCATTTCATCCAACAAAAAATTCTACATAAACATACAAATCTACACAAACAAATGCAATTTCATACAAATTTCTACATACCCAAATACATAAAGTTGATTTACAAACACAAACACATAACACAAACACAAACACATAGAATTGCATACAAAAACACATCATTTTAGCCAACAAATATAAAAAACATTTAATTCAACAAACATAGAGTTGCATAGAAAAAACATTATTTAATCTAGCAAACATTAAATCCATTTCATCTAACAAATTGTGCATAATTGTACAAAGTTAAAGTTCACTCAAACTAATTTAAATATAAACATACAAATCTACACAAACAAATGCAATTTCATACAAATTTCTACATACCCAAATACATAAAGTTGCATTACAAAGATCTACAAACACAAACATCAAACATAAAAATCATTTCATCTTACAAACACATAAAGTTGCATATAAAAAACATATCAAGCATCAAAATCATTTCATACACCAAATACATAGATTTACATACAAAAAGATCTCCAACACACCTATAAAATGCACTAAAATTAGACAATACATATATTAAAATATAAATAATAAATAATAACAATGCAATAGAATAAATGCTATATAAATTAAAGGTGAACAAAAAGAAAAAGAAAAAATGCAAAGAAAAAAAAATAAAAAATAAAAAAAAATGCAAAGAAAAAAAATATAGAAATAGTTATTTAATAATTTCAATTATATGTAATTAAGTTTATTTAAATGTTAAATATATCATGAAATTAGTCTTTGTGAAATTATTTGTATGCAATAAAGTTTATATGTGTGAAAGAAATCATCTGAAAACATTAAGTAGAAAATGAAGTGTATGTGTGTTAGAGAAATTATAAAACTAGTTATGTATGGGAAAAAACATACCACATAATACTATAAGAGACTACTCTAAATATGATAGGGCGCCCTACCATCTAGAGCGTTTGAATGGGTTTAATCCCATCCCCCCAAAATATATTTTTTTATTGAGGAAAATTTAAACTACAAAAATCATTGCATATCATTTCAAAGTGATATAAATAACACTATTTCAATGTCCAAAGATGCTTTATGCTTGAAAAAATGAAAAAACAAAAAACCAAATATTAGACACATTTTTCTTTAAATATTATTTTAAAAAACATGAAAAAAATACAGGTAGTTTAGTTACCTTTCTTTCTCTTTTCTTAAACATTCTTAAAAATGACTCACTAATACAATCCATGTGTTCAATTCAATTTATATATTGAATCAATATTTATGTTTAAAAATGCTGCAACTATCAACACACTGTAATGCCTTAAAACAATGTTTAAATATATATTTAAAAAAATTCTAGAACTATCAATACAGTGTATATGCCTGGAAATAATGTTTAAATATATATCTTGAAACAATGTTTAAGACATTTATCATTACCTTTTATTTTTTAAACATGAGTAAACAGTATAAACGGTAGCCTCTCCATCAAATTCTTGTAATGCAATTCAAATCCTGTGTATCAACCAATTATTAAAATTGTCAAACATATATATGCGAAAAAATATTTCAAATACTAAAAACCAAATTGTCAAAAACATATATATGAAAAAAATATTAAAAAACATTTCAGAACTATTTTTAAATTGTTAAATATCTAAAATATTAAAAAACATTTTAAAGCTATTTCAATGTTTTTTTTAAATAATAAAAAATACAAATATCATAGTTCCGATATTTCCTCCTGATAGCCGTATAAAAAATACAAACATTAATAAGCAGTGAAAAAACTGGAAACATAGAACAGATGGGAAATTAAATACATAAGGGATTTTGTGTGCTGCTGTAGC
Organism: Pseudotsuga menziesii; assembly: GCA_001517045.1. Lineage (NCBI taxonomy): Eukaryota > Viridiplantae > Streptophyta > Pinopsida > Pinales > Pinaceae > Pseudotsuga > Pseudotsuga menziesii. Next base: position 36,445 of record LPNX010607691.1, read on the forward strand.
TAAGAATGATATTTAAACTTATTTAAGCTGCTGCTGTAGCAGGGCAGCTTTTATTTGTTACACCATAAAACACTTACTCACATCATCTATCTGAATCTTTTGTATGATATTTCTGAGAGGACAGACGAAAGAACCAAACCAGACTGATTTAATGGCTCAGCAAAGGGATAGACAGAAGACCCAATCCAAAGTGATTTAGAACGGTACTATCGCTAAAGACCGAGCTCTAGAATTATCGATAAATTAATTTCACAATATATAATAGATTTCGGATGGGGTTTGAGCGAGTTAGGTGTTAAGGACAATTTAAGGCCATCACTGTCGCTGTTGCCATAACCCACCAAACCCAAACAACCATCAATCTATCTGTGGGTAATGGACTAGAAAGAAAGTGGTACCCGGCTAAACTAGACATGCTCGGCTCCGCTCAGCTTGGGATCGAACCCAACAGCTATCAATGCGTGGGTAATGAAGTAGAAGGTAAGGTAGTGAAACAAATGGAAGCATAGTTCCTAAGATAAGAAAGACCATCACAATTTAATCTCAACACATTCTTTAGCCAATCACAACAGAGATTTGAACTTACTGGAAAGTATATTGCTGTAGAAAGTTTGAGAAGGAAAATTAACCTGGGAAAGGAATATTCTTCACTGCCTTTTGGCCATATTTGCGCCAGCAATAGCCATCTCCTAGGTAATCGATATTGCTCGTGGTTCTTTTCGTTTCTGACCCTTCCAGATGATCGATATTGCTCAGGTGATCTGACAAATACCAGTAATTTATATCAGCAAACATTACAGGGCCTGAAGCCNTTGGTTCTTTTCGTTTCTGACCCTTCCAGATGATCGATATTGCTCAGGTGATCTGACAAATACCAGTAATTTATATCAGCAAACATTACAGGGCCTGAAGCCACCTATAATCTAGTAGATCACCTTGCATAATTTACAGATTAGCTTGTGTGAATGAAAGAAAAATTGCAAGGAACTGAATTAACTCACTACTTCTGGCTTTGTAGGATTTTTTTGTACGGATATTCAGGGGGCTGTTCAGTTTTTGAGGGCCCTGATTTGATCCTGAATTTCTCTTTGAACCGATATATGCACTGGAATCTTCATGACACAAAAAAAACGCGATCAAGAATTCATGAAACCCACTACAGCCAAGAAATCGGAAGCCAAAGAAACCCACTA
>LPNX010607691.1:40071-51275 GCA_001517045.1 Pseudotsuga menziesii
GATGTCTTTTTATCATCATCAAACTACTAATACTATCTTCTTCCTCTCATAAAACGGGTTTTTTTAGTATCACCAAAAAGAAAAGAATTAGTTGGTTGTTGAGTTAAAAACTAGTCATATTGGTTGGTGTTGATGATCTCACTTGGATGTTTGAAATACAAAATTGTTGATTTTTGCAAAGCTAGTAAAATATCAAGCTTCACATCTTGTAAAGTCTTTTGCAATGATCATATCCACTGTTTGTGAAAGCAAGAAGAACGGGAGAGATCCTAATCACCACTAGTATATGAAGGATTAGAGTGCCTAGTATACCTTATGATAACATCCATAAGAGATATTTCTAAAGGTGGTGGGACAAAGTAATAGCTCCTCAATATTTCTGTGTCTTCTCTTCAAAAAAGAAACAAATATTTGTCCTTTCCCTTCATTATAGATTATGCTTTGATTTGATTGTGTATTATGTATATAATAGACTATGCAAATTGCAAAAACTGCTCTTATGCCTCTTGAACATTACTCCAAAAGGCAGCGCAAATCCAAGGGAATACATGTGAATATGTGAAACAATGAATGTCATGCTTGGTATGTGGAACATAGAAGGTGACGCAGAGAGGATACATGGTGCCAAGATAGGATAACATGAAATTTTTTAGACGTATACATGGAGATTGACGATATCGAATGCATATGAATATGAGTACTACCAAATGTGAAGTGAAGTGAAACTAATACTAAACTCAATCGTAGAATTAGTTCAGTTTATAAATGTATGTGGTAATACAATATAGAAGGCATACTGAAAACATTTGATTTCATGAAAATCAAAGCTATTGATATAAATTTTCCTTAGTTTGAGTCCAAATAAGAGAAGAAAACACTTGATTGGTGGATATATAATAGCGCACAACTATGATTTATATGAGGAATTAGTAGTGACTTGGAGCTAGGGTTTCTCTCTCGAAGGAACAAAGGAACAAGGGAGCTAGGGAAGGTACAACTACTTGAATACTTTGAGGATTCACTCTCGAAGGAACAAATTTCGTGCAAATTTCTCCTCACCTCCCTTGTTGAAGGAATTTATGGAATCGTGTAGCACTGTGGGGGGATTAGAGGATGGTAACCCCTCATTTATTGATAGCTTGGTTTGGGGATTAGGGAATAGAGGGTGGATGGGATAAATGGGAGAGATTGAATGTGTGACAAGGGAGCCTCAATCCTATATATCTAATAGATTAGTTGGATCAATATGATCATCAACAAGTGTAAGCATGAGCCACAAGCCAAGGCATATTGAAGTTTAGAGCCATTGTTAATGATGAGAGTAAGTGAACCAAACTTCAGAGCCAAGAGCCAAGAGGGAGAAAAAGATGGCATGGTTAAAGCTCCAAACCCAATTGAGGCAAGTGCATGATTGTATGAGGATATATCCCAATGTAGAAATGATGTACAATATTGTAATGCAAAACAAACATATATGCCATTTGGAGTTTCTTCCCCATGGGGATTCTCGAATTTAACATGTTCGTTGTTTTGCTTGAACATTTCATGATGCATGTTTATTGATGATTTTATTTTATTGGTTCTGTTAACAAATAAAGCAGTAGAGTTCAAATACAAATAATTTATATGCTTTCTTTTTGCAGTGTATTCCCTTTATTTGTATAAATGTAAATCGAGTGTGATGGAAGGATGCAAATAATTTAGATGCTTTCTTTTTGTAGTATATTCCCTTGATTTGTATAAATGTAAATAGAGTGTGATGGAAGGCTGATATATTTTAACAAGTATGTCGCCTGCATGTTTGCGATCATTTTTTTATTATATACATATTTCATTATCTTCAACTAAAGTACCTTATTATGTCTTAATAGATTTGTTAACATGTAATTTGCTAATTTATGTTAATTGTAGTAAACATGGTTTCTCTAGTGCTTTCTGACATTTCCCATTGTCCATATCTTTTCAATCTTGAAATGGTATAAGTTCAATCTTCAATGTTTTCATGAAACCCATAATCCCAAGCACATAATTGTAGAGGTTTGATGGTACTCACAAACATGATCTTCATGAGTGATCAAATTCCATTTTCATAGACTTGTATTTGCATTGGAATTGAAAAAGTAACAATGTCTTGTGTTATTTGTAGATGAACGTGAACGAGGGCTTAGGCATGGCCATTTTTGTGGCTACAAGGTACAAGGTTTATTTTAAATAGAAAATGATGATGCGGCAAAGAAATTTCTCAATGGAAAATTCCATGCATAACTTTGTTATGAACAAAGAAATAACAAAAAGATATCCAATGAGAATTATTTTCCTTTGAAATAATTGAATGCATAGCTTTTTCGTGGCATCATTATTTTTATGTTATCATTTGATAATTTCTAATAGAGTTTTTGATTCCATCTTGTAAAATCCATATAGATATCCTTTAAAGGCATGTGCAGCAAGCCACACACATATCTAAGAAAATTCTAGAAGATTTACTTTAAACTCAACATTTTACATCATTGTTTTGAAACATCCATTCGATGATTTCTGTTTTGGTAAAATTCTATTACAATTGTAGTAATTGCATAATTGGGGTGATTTTAAAATAAAATTAAGCATAAGGTGCAATGAAGAATGCAATTTGAACAATGAAAAATGGTGATTTTAGGAGACTGCTTACTTTATTTTAGAAATTTTATTATCATTTTTCTTGGAACTAATTGATACTTATTTTATTTTAAAATTTATATTATGATTGTTCTTGGAACTAATTGAAGTCATAAAGGTTTAGCTATAATTTTGTGAATAATGAAAGTTTATGAATTTTTGAAATAATTATGAATACTTTATACTAGCAAGAAAATGAATTTTTATTTTAAAATAATTAAAGAATAATTATGATTTTGTTTAGTTTTTAATATATATATATATATATATTGTTGTAATAAAATGATATAGCTTTGCTTTTGTGTTTTTTTAAATCATTTTGTTTTAATAAAATAATCTAGGTTAGTTTTTGTGTCATCTTTGTATGGAATGTTTTTTTGCTTGACATTTAGTATTTAATAATTTATATAATATATGAAATGTTTTTTTTGACATTTAGTATTTATTAATCTATATAATATATTGGTTTTGTGATAGTTATGAATATTAAAATATTTTTTTATTAATTTGTATAATATATTAGTTTTGTGATAGTTATGAATATTAAAATAGTTTTTAATAGAAACTAATTAAAATAAGGAAGAGAATACTTTTAGATTTTATGTGACATTTTAAATGTACATTTTTTAAGAAGAAAAAAAGTATTTGCACTTTTTAAATGTATTATATTTAGAAAATTAATTAAAGTAATGAAGGGAATACGTTTAAATCTTACATTTTAATAATGGGTATCCACACTTAGTGTTTTTTAATAATTGTTAAAATTTGTATTAAAAAGATTAGTTGAATTGTTCCTTGCAAAAATGTGTCCCAAAAACAAATATACATCTTTTTAAGAGGATTTATATTTTAAATTAGATTTGTTCACCATGTCCTCTGGTATCCAGGAGGATCCCCGCACCTGCCACCCCTGAACATATTGCAGTTTTAATTTTAATTACAAAATGTCATTCTATATATTTTAAATATTATAAAAATTAAAATCAAAATTAATATTATAAATTTAAAAGAAAATAAAATTTCAAAAATAAAATTATAAAATTCAAAATTTAAAATTAAAATTTATATAATAAAAATAAAATTTTAAATATTATAATAAATAAATTATATTAAATTATTAATAAATATCATAACTAAAGTAAATAAATTTATAATTGTTTCACAATACATATATTGTAATAAATATTAAAAATGTATTGAAAATGAAAATTTATATAATAAAAGTAGAATTTTCAAATATTATAATAAATAAAAATTAAATTAAATGATTTTAAATATTATAGGCAATGTAAATAAATTTATAATTACTTATATTTTAATAAATATTAAATATGTATTAAAAATATATGTAAATTTTTAGTTACTTATATTTTAATAAATATTAAATATGTATTAAAAATATATGTAAATTTTTAGTTACTTATATTTTAATAAATATTAAATATGTATTAAAAATATATGTATATATGTTGAGAGTTTTTTAAGCTCTAAGATTTTAGAATATATATTTGAGAGTGTTTTTTTTTGAGATTTTAAATTCTTTATTGGTTGTTATATAAACCAAAAAAAATTGTTTATTTATTTTTAATTTTTTTGATTACTTAATTATTAAAGTTAGTTTTTTTAATATATTTTGTTATTGTTATGATATTTAATTCATTAAAAACTAAATAAAATAGATTTTTCAGTAATTAATAATTTGTATTTATTAAATTATTTTTATTATAACTAAATAAAAAAATCTAAATATAAACCTACAAAACAAACAAAAAAAATATAAAAACAAACAAAAAATGATAAATATATACATACAAATATACATGCAAATAACAAAGATGATAACCAAAAGTAAATAAATTCTTAATTTCAAATTGATATTGGTTTCATAATAATTATATATTAATAAATATTATTAATGTATTGAGAGATTTTCTTAATTTTAGGATTTTTTTTTAAATTTTTGATTATATATTTATTAAAATTTATTTTCACTAAAAATTAGTTTCTTTTATCAAATTTATTTTATTATTGTTATAACGTTATTTGATTAATTAAAAATTCAATAAAATAGTTTACTTTTAATTCATTAAAAATTAACTAAATTAGAGTACTTGTAATTATGAATAATTTGTATTTATTAAATTAATTTTATTATATTTAAAGTTATGATGTTATTTAATCGATTAAAAGTTAAATGGAATGGACTATTTTTAATTGATATTAAAAAGTAAATGGTACTTGAAATAAAATAAAAATAAAAATAGAAAAATTAAAAAAAATTAAATTGAATATAAAAATTAGTGTTTATATTTTTACTATATTATACTCCAAATACACATACATACATATATAGATAAGTTATATATAAGAAAAAATATATACAATAAAAAATCCAAATATAAACATACAAATATACACAAATAAATGCAATTTCACATAAATTTCTATATAGCCAAATACATGAAGTTGCACTACAAAGAGCTAAAAACACAAACATAGAGTTGCATACAAAAAACATGTACAAAGATCTCAATCACAAACATAGAGTTACATACAATAACACATCATTTCATCCAACAAAAAATTCTACATAAACATACAAATCTACACAAACAAATGCAATTTCATACAAATTTCTACATATCCAAATACATAAAGTTGATTTACAAACACAAACACAAACACATAGAATTGCATACAAAAACATATCATTTTATCCAACAAATAAAAAAAACATTTAATTTAACAAACATAGAGTTGCATACAAAAAACATGTACAGAGATCTCAATGATAAACATAGAGTTACATACAATAACACATCATTTCATCCAACAAAAAAATCTACATAAACATACAAATCTACACAAACAAATGCAATTTCATACAAATTTCTACATACCCAAATACATAAAGTTGATTTACAAACACAAACACATAACACAAACACATAGAATTGCATACAAAAACACATCATTTTATCCAACAAATATAAAAAACATTTAATTCAACAAACATAGAGTTGCATAGAAAAAACATGATTTAATCTAGCAAACATTAAATCCATTTCATCTAACAAATTGTGCATAATTGTACAAAGTTAAAGTTCACTCAAACTAATTTAAATATAAACATACAAATCTACACAAACACCTCACAACCACATAAAATTGCATAGAAAAAACATTACATACTAATCTACACAAACATCTGTAATTTCACACAAAGTTCTATGTACGCAAATACGTAAAGTTGCATTACAAAGATCTACAAACACAAACATCAAACATAAAAATCATTTCATCTTACAAACACATAAAGTTGCATATAAAAAACATATCAAGCATCAAAATCATCTCATACACCAAATACATAGATTTACATACAAAAAGATCTCCAACACACCTAGAAAATGCACTAAAATTAGACAATACATATATTAAAATATAAATAATAAATAATAACAATGCAATACAATAAATGCTATATAAATTAAAGTTGAACAAAAAGAAAAAAAATGCAAAGAAAAAAAAAAATGTAAAGAAAAAAATATAGAAATAGTTATTTAATAATTTCAATTATATGTAATTAAGTTTATTTAAATGTTAAATAAATCATGAAATTAGTCTTTGTGAAAAGATTTGTATGCAATAAAGTTTATATGTGTGAAATAAATCATGTGAAAACATTAAGTAGAAAATGAAGTGTATGTGTGTTAGAGAAATTATAAAATTAGTTATGTATGGGAAAAAACATACCACATAATACTATAAGAGACTACTCTAAAGATGATAGGGCGCCCTACCATCTAGAGCATTTGAATGGGTTTAATCCCATCCCCCAAAAATATAATTTTTTATTGAGAATAATATGTTTGTAAGTCTCTCTCCTTACAAAACTTTCGAAAATTTAAACTACAAAAATCATTGCATATCATTTCAAACTGATATAAATAACACTATTTCAATGTTCAAAGATGTTTTATACTTGAAAAAATAAAAAAAATAAAAAACTAAATATTAGACACATTTTTATTTAAATATTATTTTGAAAAACATGAAAAAAATACAGGTAGTTTAGTTACCTTTCTTTCTCTCTTCATAAACATTCTTAAAAATGACTCACTAATACAATCCATGTGTTCAATTCAATTTATATATTGAATCAATATGTATGTTTAAAAATGCTGCAACTATCAACACACTGTAATGCCTTACAACAATGTTTAAATATATATTTAAAAAAATTCTAGAACTATCAATACAGTGTATATGCCTGGAAACAATGTTTAAATATATATCTTGAAACAATGTTTAAGAGATTTATCATTACCTTTTATTTTTCAAACATGAGTAAACAATATAAACGGTAGCCTCTCCATCAAATTCATGTAATGCAATTCAAATCCTGTTCATCAACCAATTATTAAAATTGTCAAACATATATATGCGAAAAAATATTTCAAATATTAAAAACCAAATTGTCAAAAACATATATACGAAAAAAATATTAAAAAACATTTCAGAACTATTTTTAAATTGTTAAATATCTAAAATATTAAAAAAAAATTTAGAGCTATTTAATTTTTTTTTTTAAATAATAAAAAATACAAATATCATAGTTCCGATATTTCCTCCTGGTTAGCCGTATAAAAAATACAAATATTAATAAGCAGTGAAAAAATGGAAACATAGAACAGATGGGAAATTAAATACATAAGGGATAAGGGATTTTGTGTGCTGCTGTAGCTAAGAATGATATTTAAACTTATTTAAGCTGCTGCTGTAGCAGGGCAGCTTTTATTTGTTACACCATAAAACACTTACTCACATCATCTATCTGAATCTTTTGTATGATATTTCTGAGAGGACAGACGAAAGAACCAAACCAGACTGATTTAATGACTCAGCAAAGGGATAGACAGAAGACCCAAACCAAAGTGATTTAGGACGGTACTATCGCTAAAGACCGAGCTCTAGAATTATCAATAAATTAATTTCACAATAGATAATAGATTTCGGATGGGGTTTGAGCGAGTTAGGTGTTAAGGACAATTTAAGGCCATCACTGTCGCTGTTGCCATAACCCACCAAACCCAAACAACCATCAATCTATCTGTGGGTAATGGACTAGAAAGAAAGCGGTACCCGGCTAAACTAGACATGCTCGGCTCCGCTCAGCTTGGGATCGAACCCAACAGCTATCAATGGGTGGGTAATGAAGTAGAAGGTAAGGTAGGGAAACAAATGGAAGCATAGTTCCTAAGATAAGAAAGACCATCACAATTTAATCTCAACACATTCTTTAGCATATCACAACAGAGATTTGAACTTACTGGAAAGTATATTGCTGTAGAAAGTTTGAGAAGGAAAATTAACCTGGGAAAGGAATATTCTTCACTTCCTTTTGGCCATATTTGCGCCAGCAATAGCCATCTCCTAGATAATCGATATTGCTCGTGGTTCTGTTCGTTTCTGACCCTTCCAGATGATCGATATTGCTCAGGTGGTCTGACAAATACCTGTAATTTATATCAGCAAACATTACAGGGCCTGAAGCCACCTATAATCTAGCAGATCACCTTGCATAATTTACAGATTAGCTTGTGTGAATGAAAGAAAAATTGCAAGGAAATGAATTAACTCACTACTTCTGGCTTTGTAGGATTTTTTTGTACGGATATTCACGGGGCTGTTCAGTTTTTGAGGGCCCTGATTTGATCCTGAATTTCTCTTTGCACCGATATATGCACTGGAATCTTCATGACACAAAAACGCGATCAAGAATTCCTGAAACCCACTAAAGCCAATAAATCTGAAGCCAAAGAAACCCACTAACTAACCGGGAGGAAATGTTCTACTGTTATCCTTGGGCTGCGATTTGCAGATCGCTGCATCATATCCGACATTTCTAAGATGATACATCACGAACTGTTTGATGCATTCGAGTTGTTGATCCATTTCCAGTGACTTGCATGTTTCAGCGAGCAGATCCAACTCTGATGCCCTGATCAATATTCCTATCTTGTCAGTTCAAGATGGTCATACCCAAATATTTATTAATGTTGAAAACAAAGCAGCCATTTCCAAACGGTAAATGGATGAGAAAGAATTTTCTGATTTGAATGCATAGCTTACCTTGAGTATCTCGCTGTGAATGATTAACAGTTTTGCAATCCTCCGTGATGTTGTTGGCATTCTGAATGGTTTCAGTTTGAGTCTGAGTCCGAGGAGAAAGTGTTTCCAGCGGTTGGCCCTCGGCGTCCGATTCCTCCGTGAATTGGGCGACCATCTCCCCGAGGCATGTCGAGTCTGTCACGTCAAATTGTTCGTGGTCCTGTTCTTCTTCGCTCCCGCTGCTTCTATGTAAGTGAGCCCACCCACTCTTCCTCTGTCAGTTCTCAAGTCACTAGTTCCAATGGCGAAAATGTTTGGCTCCGGCAGTGGATGTCTAACCTCCTACCACACAGACACATGACTCAGACCACACATGCAACACATGACTCAGACCACACCCAAACACAGCCCAGACCATAGACAGAGGAGGAGGACACCATAGACAGAGGAAGAGGACAAACATTAAGCTGGGTAAAATTCGAAATATATATATATATATATATCCTCATTTCTTTCCACACTGGCTTCAACGGATAGTTTAAAAAAACAAAAAAAACCTTCACAAAATAGTTAACAAAAGCTTGAACAGCTTTAAAAAAGATCTCTTTTTAACCAAATTTGAAATTTGAATCTGTGATCGTTAACAAAAGCTTGAACAGCTTTAAAAAAAATCTCTTTTTAACCAAATTTGAATTTGTGAAAGTTTGAAGGTGAGCTGTTTCTTTATTTTTTTTATTTTATAAAGTATTAATTTTTTATTTTTTTTAAATAAAGTATTAATTTTGAGAAAAAGAATATTTGGGAGTTTGAATTTGAGATTTCATTTTTATATTAAGAACGTTTCAATGTTTTTTTTTTTTTTTTAATCAAAGGGAATATGTTAATAGAGTTTTAATGTTTATTTTTTTTCATTTTAATCAAGGAACATAGGTAGACATTACTATCTTTCACCCAAGAGATTCGGGTTTAGGTGAAAAGGAATTAACCTCACCTTACAACCACGAGCACGTTGAATGGGCTATTCGAGTTTTGAACTTCAACAAACCCCTATATTTTTTGGTTGAACACCTCCTCGGGCGTCTGTCCTTCAATCTTGAACCTTGGTCACAGATTTTGGGCCTAGTCACCATAGATTTTAAGGAGATACACATGGGCATCAATATAAATGGTTGAACATATGCCCTCCAAAGATTTCATTCAAGCTCTCCAATGATTATCAACTCTCATTGCATGGGAAATCTCTTGAAGAAAGGCCACTCCAACATTTTTGCCCAATTCCATGCCATTAAAGTCATGGATATCCCCATCCCATAAATTTACCTTGACTTGCAGTGGGTTTTAACCAAACATCAACAATTCTTTTACACACCCTGTGGCTTAAACCCTTCATGTAGTGAGCATGATCATGGTATTCCCTTGATTCTTGGAAATCAACTCCCAAATTCGTATCCTTATCGACACCCATTTTCCCAGATGAATGAAATTTGATTATTGGGTTGCGAAGGAAACGATGGATGTTGGATTAACTCTCTCTCACACACCCATCTTCCACTCCAAGTTGTGTGCAAGGGGAGATTGATGTGGTGAATGGGAGTAAAGGATATCGTAAAGCTATGTACCTAGAACTTACACATTCAATTAGGTATGGGATGCAACTGGACTTCTCAAGTTTGTATATTATTTTTGAACTTGCTCAAGAGAGGTGAGATGTGGGTGTTTATTAGGGTGATGTTACACTTTTGGATACACGTTTACTCTTTGATGTATTAAATTAATTAGCTTACATACCAATTCCATTCAAGAACATGCAATCTTCCTCGGAAATCTTTCTTTGTTCATGATTTAATTATCCCATTAAATAGTAAGAATGTTCATTCATCCTCCCAATCTATGCTCCACTACTTTTTAAAAATGTCATTCCAGAAAGCTTGCTCTAACTAGATTTCAACTACATTTAAAAAATGTCATTCCATAAAGCTTTCTCTAACTAGATTTCAATATAGTATATAATTGGGTATAGAGTGGTCAAGAAAGGCCTTGGTGTTTAGTTCTTGGGGCATCATTACATTTGTTAACATCGTGTGGATGTATGCTCACATTGGACAACTAAGCTCAACATTTCGCTTCAGACACTTTCTCACATTTTCAATCTAATAAATGTAAAATTTAGTGCTACCAAGTTTCAAAATGTGTCCACATCCAATCATTTAACGGTTGGTATTGGCATTTCAAGTAGAAAATAACAATTCAAACATAAGGACTTTAAATTGAATGGTTTTCTCATAATGGGTTACTAGCACATTAAGAGCATGCTTCATTTCTAGAGCTTACTTATTGTACTATTGGACCTGGACACACCTTTAGACAAAATAAATATTCTCTTCCATTTTATAAATGCTTCTAGCAATTAATTTATGAATTTCCATATTGTT
>LPNX010607699.1:4153-28928 GCA_001517045.1 Pseudotsuga menziesii
ACCCTAACCCTAATAAAACTCAAAAGCTTCACCTCAATAATCCGTACCAGATTAAATGGGTTGAAACTAGAATTAAAAGATGATAATGTTTATTAGAGAAGTCGGTGAGGAGTGTTCCAGAAGTAACAATCTTCCAAAGCAGCATTTATTATAGGTAGCTGAAAATATCTCGTGAGCAAAGAGTTCTAGAGGCTCTTATATGTAAAGATTTTCACCTATAAATAGACCCCAATCTCAAAGAATTGGGTAACGGTTTCCATCTTAGATCTCTTAGTCTGTGATATGTTTCTTCAGTGACTCATTCATGGTATCAGAGCGGATGATGCTGGGCTATTGGGATGTTCCTGCCGTCAATGCCAAGAAGCTGCTTGAAGAAAATAGAGCCTGTGAAGCATCTGCGTGGTTGATAGAGAGCAAGGGTGGTGATGCTGGGCGATGGGCTGTGGTGTGATGCTGAGGAGATGAACTAACAATTGTGAAGTGGCAGGTGAACATAATTTCTGTGTAGTAGCTGGGTGCTTGGAATATTGTTGTGAGATCCCAAAATTGTTCTGTCATTTAAATGTTCAGCTGTGCTTAGTATTTTTTTTTTTGCTAAGTATAACAATTAAATTTCATATTCTATGTTTAATGGTGTTAAGAATTTCTGTGCAGATCACAATGGTGAAGTGAGTATGTGCTAAGCTATTTGAGAGCCTTGGAGTTTGCTCAATGGAGAAAGCATCACGATGAAGTTGTTGTTGGGAAATCATTCACTCACGTGAAGCCTCTCATAGTGAATTTTTATATTTAAATTATTTGTAGCAAATTAAATTGGTAATTTGCTAGTTATAATATACAAGTGTTGTTATATGCTTAAATTTTGTAGTTATAATATACAGGTGTTGTTATATATTTAAATTTTGGTTAACTAAGTTTTTTTTTTAAGGAGTCGTAATTACAGGTGTTGTTATATGTTTAAATTTTGGTTAACTAAGTTATTTTTGAAGGAGTAGTAATTGTTGTTTGGGTGAATATATTGATGTGTGAAAGGGCATTATTTATTTAGTAAAATTATTGAGAGACAAGTTTAAGAAGTTTTTAATATGGCTATAAATATGGCCATAATTCTTAAAATTAAGTTAAATGGAAAGAATTATAATGAATGCGTTCATAAAATAGCATCATTTTTAACAATGAGGAAGCAATATGATTTGGTTAATGGAAAAGAGATGCCTCTCACTCAACAAAGGCCTCTTGAAAAATGGGAACAAAGAAACAAGGAAGCTCGTGCATCTATTAAAATTTGTGTATCTAATGAAGTGTTTGCTAAATTTAAGAATTTGAGAGATGGCAATGAGATATGGAAAATGCTTGAAGATTTGTGTCATAATACTAGTGAGTCATGGATGTTAAATTTCACTAGTGATTTACACAATTTGAAGTTGTCTAATAATCAAGAAATTGCACCTCATCTAACGAAGGTGAAAGATTTGCGAAATGAATTAGAAAGTCTTGGCAAAACATTGGTTGAAAAGGAGGTTGTGCATATCATTCTTCGTAGCCTTCCTAGTTCTTATCAACCATTCATTAGATGGCTTGATAGTGCTGATAAAATTCCTACTATTTCAGTATCTGATCTTACTATTAAGTTATTGTAGGAAGAGCAACGGTTAGCAAAGGAAAGGGAGCTATCAAGTGATGAAAATCATTCACTTGTCTCCAAGAGAAGATCATTTCAATACACAAAGAAATTTAATGATAAGCCAAATGACAAGACAAGCCGGTTTTCAAACCAGCTTGAAGAAAAGAAGCACTATTATAGATTTAATAACAATTGTAATTATTGTTGAAAGCCACGACATTATGCAAAAGATTATCACAAGAAACGATGGGAAATCAAATAAAGACAAGTTAAGTTTCCAAGGCATAAAAGCTCTAGAGGAGAAAAAGGTAATGCACTTTGTGTTGCTCTTAGAGATAATGCTCAAATAAATATGAAAGGGTTATAGATTTTGGTCCAACTCGTCATATGTCACATAATAAGGAGAAGTTTATTGTGTGAGATAATGATTGCAATAAGGATATATTTTTTCTTGGAGATGATGTTTCAAATTGCAAATCAAGGTTACAAGGTTGAGTTTTATAAAGACAAATGCTTAATTAAAGATATTAATGATAATTATAAGGTGGTTGCTTCTCGATTTGTAGAAATTGGACTTTATAAGTTTGGAAGGTTTACTTCAAATGGAAAGGCTTTGGTTGCACAAACAAATAATGTGATTAGATTATGGCATGAAAGGATGGGTCACTTAAATTATAAAAGTCTTTGTCTAATGAAAAAGTTTGAAATGGTGTATGGACTATATAAATTTTTCAAGAGCAAGAAGTTTGTGAAGGATGTATGTGTGGAAAGAAACATATGGAAAAGTTTGTAAAGGGTAAATCATGGAGGGTGAAGATTCCACTTCATTTGGTTCATCGTGACCTTATGGGACCATTAGAACATCCATCCATTTCAGGTTTCAGGTATGTTTTGACATTTATTGATGACTATAGCAGAAGGATTTGGGTTTATTTTTTAAAGCAGAAAAATGAGGTACTTGATAAGTTCAAGGAATTCAAGTCCTTTGTAGAAAAAAAAGTGGAAATTTCATTAATATTTTAGGGACAAATAATGGAAAAGAATACGTGAACAAGGATTTTGATCATTATTGTAAGTATAATGGAATTAAGAGGGATGATAGAGTCCCTTATACACCTCAACAAAATGGTGTAGCTAAAAGGAAGAATAGGACCCTTATGGAAATGGCTAGGTGTATGTTACATGCTAGAAATATGGATCCAAAGTTTTGGGTTGAAGGCGTAAATGTTGCATCTTATATTATCAATAGTCACCTACAATTGATGTCAAACATAAAACTCCTGAAGAAGCTTGGAGTGGAAGAAAACCAATTGTAGGTCATTTCAAAGTTATTGGGTGTGATGCATATGTTCATATGCCTAAAGAGAAAAGGAAGAAACTAGACAAGAAAAGTCACAAATGTATTAGGTTGGTTGAAGTGAATCATCTAAGGCCTACACGTTGTATGATCCTGATACAAATGAAATTTTTATTTAGGAGAGATGTGATATTTGATGAAAGTTGTGTAATATCTTCCAAATCTTCTTCCTTTATTCCTATGTCTTCATCCACTCTTGGTGACCCAACTATTGAAGAAAAATTTGATTACATGACTAATGAAGAATGTTCTGAATCTTGTGAATAAAGTGTTGTTGTTGCAGGTACACAAGATAAAAATAATGATTTGATCATAAAAACAAGGAGTATTCAAGAAGTTTATCAAGAAGGTCCAAGGCATTATGTTACCTATGCTCTTATGACTAGAGTGATGAATGTTGATGACCCACACGTATTTGAAGAAGCTCAAGGAAATCCTGAATGGGATGCAGCAATGAAAGAAGAATGTGATTCTCTAATAAAGAATCAAACTTGGGAGCTTAATTCTCTTCCAAAAGGTAAAAATCTCATTGGTTGCAAGTGGGTATATAGGACAAAGTTCACCTCTGATGGAAAATTTGAGAACCATAAGTCGAGGTTGGTTGCAAAAGGATACTCACAAAAAGCATTAGAGGAAATTTCAACTCAAAATGGGCCTCCTAAGGAAAATTAATAAAATAATAGTTAAAATAATAAAATAATATTTATTAATTTTGGAGGAAGAAAAGAAAAAACTACTTTTTTGTTCGTATTTTCAACATATCTCCCTATGTTTTTACTCAAATTTTGATCGAGAGAGCTCGTTGGATGCGGAATTAAATTTTGCATCCAACGAGCTCTCTCAATCGAAATTTGAGTAAAAACACAGGGAGATATGTCGAAAATACAAACAAAAAAAGTAGTTTTTTTATGATATCTATCAGCAAATTTACATTAAAAAATTGTTTAAGAGGTGCTCCCTTTTTGAATTTTAAAGCATTTTGATTGGCTAATACATGATGACATGGAATTTTTATTATTTTTGGAAGGCCCATTTTAAATTGAAATTTCCTCTAATGAAGGTATTCACTATCCTGAAACATTTGCTCTTGTTACTAAAATGCCTACAATTCTAATAGTGGTTTCTCTAGCCGCAAAATTTGGTTGGGAGATTCATCAAATGTACATTTAAAAAGAGTTTTTCTTCAAGGTGACTTACATGAAGAAATCTATATGCAACAACCCCCTCGTTTTAGAAAAATCATCTAAGAAAATCTTGTTTGTAAGTTAAAGAAATCTTTGTATGGATTGAAGCAACCTCCCACAGCTTGGTACTCCAAAATCAATGAGCATTTCTTAAAGGAAGGATTCAACATAAGTCCTTATGATCGTGGTCTTTATGTCAAAAATTGTAATGGTGATATCATAATTGATGTCATATATATAGATGACTTGATAGTTACATGAAGCAAAGTAAGCCATGTATATGACTTCAAGCGGTTAAAGAAAGTGTTTGATATCACATATTTAGGGTTGTTACATTACTTTCTTCGCATCCGTGTTTGGAAAGAGAAAGATAGGATTCTTCTTTCGCAACAAAAGTATGCACTTGATCTATTAAAAAAGTTTAAGATGGAGAATTGCAAGGAAACTCCCACTCCAATTAATATAGGGGTTAAGATAAGGAGTAAATCTATTTCTGAAAATTTTGATGGTACACTATGTCGACAACTAGTGGGAAGTCGTCTCTATCTAAGAGCCACTAGACCAGATATTGTATATGCAGTTGGAATGGTTTCTAGATTTATGGTAGAACCTCATCTTCAACATTGGAAAGTAGCTAAAAGAATCCTTGGATACATCAAAGGAGCATATCAGCTTGGACTAGATTATCAATATGGTGGAAAGGTTCAACTAGCTCGATACACAGACTCGGATTGAAGGCAAGAGATGTTGAAGATAGAAGATCAACTTCTGGATATGTTTTCTAGATTGATTTAGAAGAAATTTCATGGAGTAGTAAGAAACAAGCTACAATTTCTTTATCATCAACAGAAGCTGAATATAAACATGCTTGACTATTGCAACACAAGAAGCTACATGTCTAAGAGGAATCCTTGATGAACTAAATCATTCTAAAACAATAGCTAGTACAACTATTTATTGTGATAATCATTTGAAGACAATACAATTGACGAAAAATTCAGTTTTTCATACAAGGACCAAACATATAGAAATCTATCATCATCATGTTTGTGAGCAAACACAAGAAGGCAATATCATATTGAAGTATTGTAAAATAGAAGATCAAGTTGCGGATATATTCACTAAACCATTGAGCATTGTAAAGTTTGAAAAGTATAGAAGCATGTTAAGGCTTAAAGAAGTATGCCATTAATAATATAACTCTAATAAACATTAAGTTGGAATGTTAAAAATAGAATTAAAAGATGATAATTGTTATTAGAAAAGTCCATTAGAACTGTTCGAAAGTAACAATCTTCCATAAGCAGCATTTATTATAGGTAGCTAAAACATTGATCAATGTGGTGTTAAAAATATCTCTTGAGCATAGAGTTCTAGACGCTCTAGATATGTAAGATTTTCACCTATAAATAGAACCCAATCTCAGCCAATTGGGAAATGGCTTCTATCCACACTTCCATCTTAGATCTCTTAGTTAGTTTTTTATATGTTTCTTTAGTGACTCTTTCAAAATACCTCATAAATCCTTAAAACTTCAATAAATTCAATAGACTTTGACTCTAATTAGGAGATTTGTTATTGATATGTAATGTTTTTTAATATTTGACATTTTCATTGAAGTTATGTATGACTCTAATTAGGAGATTTGTTATTGATATGTAATGTTTTTTAATATTTGACATTTTCATTGAAGTTATGTATATATAGTTATGGGTTAATACCTAAACTTCACATAAATAATAAATAATATGTAGCAATTGAATATCTTAATTTATAATTACTTGTCTGGTCTTTCTCATACTATTTAATATTTAAACTTCACATAAATAATATGTAGCAATTGGATATCTTAATTTAGAATTACTCGTCTGGTCGTTTTCATACTATTTAATATTTAATATGAAAAGAAAGAAAAAACAGAACTAATTCATTACAAATTTTAAAATATAAACTGTTATAAATAGAGAAATAAATTCAATTCAACTTTAATTTAAAATATTCTAACCTTAATTAACTTTCTAACTAGAGAAAGCTACGCCTAACCAATTATAACTTTAACTTTGCTGAAGAACAAATCTTTTGTCTTTGCTCAAAACCAAAACCAAAATCTTTACTGTTCAAAATGATTTCTTAACTGAAAACCAAATCTGAACTGTTCAAACTTTTGCCTTTGTTGAAAACCAAAACCTGTACTGTTCAAAATGATTTTCTTAACTGAAAACCAAATCTGAACTGTTCGGACTTTTGCCTTTGCTGAAAACCAAAATCTTTACTGTTCAAAATTTTGTATTTGCTGAAAACCAAATCTTTACTGTTCAAAATTATTTTCTTTGCTGAACACCAAATCTTAACTGTTCAAATTTGTATAGATTCGTGTTAATTACAATTTACTAAACTCAATATAATTCAATTATTTAAAAATGTAAAACCATTAAAACTGTAAAGGTTAAATATCTCTCTAAGCTTATTAATAAATTTGTTCTTCCTGAACTTCTTAATAAATCCATGATCAAAATGGATAGATGATAGGTAAAACACAGACATGATACCCAAAATCAAAGGTTTTGTAACGAGAATCAGAAGCTTCTTACTGATAATGGGCACTAGTTTGCATACCTCACACATCTGGGAAATGACAAGAAAGGGATAAGTGGCCAGTATGACGAGGGTGATACGCCATTGCTCGATGAATGCAATTATAAGTGCTGCCACAATGAGCGACAAGTTTTGCAGTAGAATGCTCCCACGATCTACCACCAAACTTCTCACTAATGCTGCGTCCGACGCCAAGCGAGAAGACACCAGACCGCTATTATTGCTGTTATCGTCGAACCACCCTACTTCATTTCGCAAGATTGCTGAGACAATTACAGTACTTCATCATCATTTCAAAGTAGGTGTTCAACACAAGCTAGGTGTTCTACAACCTGTGTGGGTAAGTGATCTAAAAATGTTCAATGTGTGAAAATCTATTAAACATTGTGTGGGTAAGTGATAAAAATGTTCAATATGTGAAAATCTATTAAACATTCAGAAGGATAACAAAACTCAAGATGAAACGTTCAAACATCTTGAATCCTGCTCTAATGCTAATAAATTTGGCATCCTGTGTGTAATGTGAAAAAATCCACACCAAAGGTTTGCACCTGCTGTTTTTCATTTGGGGATGTAATTCTCACCTGCGAACATCATCTCCCTCACACGCAGAGTAAGACGTTCACCCATTATTGCGAAGTTGATATATTCCACTAGATGTGCAAAGACTGTGAGCACAGCAGCAGTGCAAAAAAGCAAGCAAATTTTGCGTATTTCACTTTTGGTATAATTGTAATCTGCACTATAGAGAGACACCATGCCTTGAGTGATTCCCAGGGCAAACAATGGTATTTGGGCTCCTGCAAATATTGCTCCCAACGTACCAAGGACGCCGTACATCCAGTCTGGGGCAGCCATTTTGACCAATCGAGTGAAAGAAACTCTCTGAGGTTTGTCCATCTCGTTCTTCTCTAAACCAAAACGCCTGGAAATTGTTCCCAATGATGCCTCCTCCGATACTCCGAAACTGAACGTTCTTCGCGAGATAGAGGCACCATCTCTTGAAACCATCGGACTGCATCAAGATTCCAATAGATAACGTCAGGTCAGTCCATGTGCATTTAAGTATAGCATAAAATTGTACTCAACTAATCTTGCAGTAAAAGGATTTTTTTTTCTAATCAAATCCATCAGGGACTGGATAAAGTATCCTCTCTTTCACATCAAATCTGCTAAGAAATGGGCAAATTTTTCAGGCAATCAACCCAATCAATAAACACCCAACAGTGTTCATTGATTACAATATAAACTTAGATACATATTCAGTACAATATAAACTGAGATGTGTTCATTGATTACAATATAAACTCAGATATATATATTCAGTACAATATAAACTTGAATATGAGATGTGTTCATTGATTACAATATAAACTTGAATATATATTCAGTACAATATAAACTGAGATCTATCTAGGATCATATATTGCTGGATGCAATCCATAAGTAACAAAAATAAATGTTGCATTGAGTGTTTCATTGATTTCATTATATGTTGCGTATATAATATCCTTCCGGTGGTTTATAACTCAACTTATATGAAAATTAATTCAATACTATCAGGTACATTTAAAAGGGTATTATAACATTTAATATTGCTCCTGATTTAAAATCGCATTATAACATTTAATATTGCTCCTGATTTAAAATGGCATTGTAACATTTAATATTGCTTCTGGGTAGATGTAATAAAATGATGGATAAATCCAAAATTCATATTTTTGCAACCACAATATTCAGGTCGATAGGTTTATATATCTTAAAATTTCAGATGAATCATCTTTATATTTTAGGTTTATATTTCTCAGAATTTTAGGATGAATTCTTTATATTTTTTTATCTATTGACTAAAATAAGCCAAATATACTATCCAAATTGATTTTATGTTGGAGCTAACTAAAATAACTATATACCACTAAATACAATTAGCATTTCATATTAATATACATTCCCTGCAAAGAAAAAAAAAAGAAAAAGAAGTCAATAAAAGGTCAAGATTCCGTAAAAGGCAATGATCTTGAAAAGAAGCCTAGATATTTTAGATATTTTAGGTCATGACATTGATGTGAAAAACAATCCAGAAATAATTAAAGATTTTTTTGGTCTTCGCACGTGTTGATACTTTATCTATCTGTAGTGAAAATGGTGGAGTAAATATGGATTATAATGCTTTAAAAATTGCGAAAGGTTATATATAAATTTAATTTCTATTGCGAATAATATTCATGATTGTTTATGTTCTGATTGATTTTATGGGAGTCTTTCTTTATTTGATAATAATTGAAAATTTTAAACTTTAAAATTTTAGATTAATATGGTAATTAAAACATAGTAATAACAAATTATTAAATAAAGGTGTAGTTCTAGTTTAATGATTTCATCTCTTGACTCCATCTGGTAGCATGAGAAGTCCATGCATCCCTTAATAAACTTTCTATTTGGCAGCTTATTAGGTAATATGGTCCCAAGATGATAAGTTCAATGCAATCTACAGGTTCTCAAAAGTTTTTGTTTCAATCAAGATTCTATCAACATGTGTCATGAATTTCCATGAAACTATATTAGTGATTTATCAAAAATATATTTATGAATATATTCTATTAATGTTAATAATATGGTTGTTGTTATAGGTGTAATCTATTGATGTTAATAATATAGTTATTACTAATAAATAACTGTACTACAAAATGCTCATTAAATCAGTTAGGTAATGTGGTCCAAAGATGATAGGTTCAATGCAATCAACAGGTTCTCAAAAAGTTTTTATTTCAATCAAGATTCTATCAACATGTGTCATGAATTTCCATTAAACTGTATATTAGTAATTTATCAATATATCAAAAATATCTTTATGAATGTATTCTATTAATGTTAATAATATGGTTGTTGTTATAGGTGTAATATATTGATGTTAATAATAAAGTTATTGCTAATAAATAACTGTACTACAAAATGCTCATTAAATCAGTTAGGGAATGTGGTCCCAAGATGATAGGTTCAATGCAATCTACAAGTTCTCAAAAAGTTTTTGTTTCAATCAAGATTCTATCAACATGTGTCATGAATTTCCTTTAAACTGTATATTAGTAATTTATCAATATATCAAAAATATCTTTATGAATATATTGTATTAATGTTAATAATAGAGTTGTTGTTATAGATGTAATCTATTGATGTTAATAATATGGTTATTGCTAATAAATAACTGTACTACAAAATGCTCATTAAATACTACTGCACTGCAAGATACAAGATAACCATCCAAAATGATCAAAGAGAGTTGCAAAAGGCCACGATGCCCCCTTCCCCACACCTTTTCTGACGAGAGAGCGATTGATCCTCTGCAACACCTTTACTCGATTCCTGCAATTTGACAAGGGCTGCATATGCTCCTCCCTCTTTGGATATCAGCGTTTTATGATCGCCACTTTCCACAATTTTCCCATCTTGAATTACTGCTATAATGTCGGCATTTATTATAGTGGATAAGCGATGAGCGATTACTACTGTTGTACGCCCAACCATGATGCGATCGAGAGCTTCTTGCACACTTTATTCAGATTCTGAATCCAAAGCACTGGTGGCCTCGTCCAGGAAGAGGATCGATGGATTTTTAACTATTGCTCTAGAGATTGCTGTTCGCTGTTTCTGTACCCCAGATAACTGAACCCCTCGTTCACCAACCTGCCAGGTTGAAGGATGAAATCAGCATTAATTGGGTGGAGAGAAACTTGGTGCTGTACAGCCCAGGTGGGGAAGACCCTATAGGCTATAATGCTTCCTGCCAGTGTGAAATTTGCACTTGGAATTAAAAAAAAAAAACTCTCTATGTTTTAATAGATCCTGGATTAATATGGATTATCTATGCCAGTTGATTATAGCATGTAAATTCCTTAAACAATTAGAGTTGGAGATTTTCTTGTAAATCACCTGTGTTTCATAGCGATCAGGAAGATTATTAATGAAAATATCAGCATCTGATAACTTTGCAGCCTGCGTTATTTCATCCATAGTTGCGTCACCCTTGCCATAAAGTATATTCTCCAGAATGGTCGTTGCAAACAATGCAGGTTCTTGATTGACCAGACCAATCTGCCCCCTCAACCATTTTAACTCCAAATTTTTAATGTCATGTCCGTCCAACATCACTTGACCTGTCAAGACTCAAAACCATAAAAATATATCTTGCCAAAACCAGAAAACTATATCTTGCCCATGTTGATATCAACTAGAAGAAAACGGTAAAAAATATAAAACTTAAAAGGCTAGTTGACAGCAGTACCTGAAATTGGGTCATAGAAGCGTTCAATGAAGGAGATAACAGTGCTCTTCCCAGATCCGCTGCCACCAACAATGGCAACCACCTTCCCCTCTGGAATACTGAAACTCAAATCCTCAAATATGATAACATCTGGACGAGATGGATAACTGAAGCGCACGTTTCGTAATTCAAGGTTTCCCTCTACGTTATGTAGTCTGGTGCCTTTACCAGCGCTAGAGTTTCCAGAAGGGCCTCGATTTATCATCTCAAAAATAGAATACGCAGCACCTTGAGCCCGTCCAAATGCACTTATACCCGGCGCTGCTTGTCCAAGAGACCTGCACAAACTCTTACGGTTAAGTTCGCATGATCATCACGCAGTAGTTGGAAACATGAAGGTGGGAAAGAACAGCTATTGATAATCAAAAAGAACATTTATGCTCGTTTTGCAAGCAAGGAAAAGAGAAGAACGAGGTGCATGTGATACTAAATTGTAGTATGTATAGAAAACTTAAACAGAACCAATTGATTAGGCATGGAGATTTTAGTAGCTTAATGAGTTTGCAGATAAAACAAACAGGCTAGGCCTTTAGAACACCACTCCACTAAATAATGACTAGTTTGAGTCCAAGACATCTTTGTGAGAGAGTTGAGGTGATTGAATGGAAGAGGCTAATTCTAGCAGAGATGATTGAGGTGATTCCATGGAAGAGGTGTTAAAAAAACTAAGACCGCTAAACTTAAGTTACAGCTCAGTCAAAAAAATATTTCAGGTGGATTTCAACATGTTTTACTTCCACAGGTTTTACTTTGACTGGTTCTACTTGGACAGACTTACTCGAGGGTTTTACTTTGACTGGTTCTACTTGGACAGACTTATTGGAACAGACTTATTATTATTCGGTTCTACTTGGACAGACTTACTCGAGGGTTTTACTTTGACTGGTTCTACTTCGACAGACTTATTGGAACAGACTTATTATTATTCGAGGGCCTTTGGACTTGAGTCTATCACTTTTTTAAAAACTTTACTTTCTTATTGGATGAAATGATTATGGATTCTTTGATTGTAAATGTAAACAACATTTATTCAAGTAATTCGGAAGAGAATAAGAAATTAAACAAATATGTATTCAACCATAAACTATTTGATTTATATAACTTGTGAGTACATTACAGAGAACTATTTCCTTTCAATGCAAACTTGAAAATTTATAAAGATATTAGATTCTCTATGTGATATACAATCTTCCTCTTCTAATTATAGGCAAACTAGAAGTTGCTTCTCACTGAATCTAGTGACTTAACATTAAAGACTATGAAAACTACCGACCTAGAAACTTAAGTTCAAAAATTTAATTCTGGTTTACATTACAGAATAGTGGACTCTTCAGTGTCAGACTGTCCCACAAAACTAAAGTGAATGGACTGAAATCTAATTCGGATATGCAATTAATTAATATTTCCAACTAAAAATCTGTTTGTAACTAAAGAGATTTGGTCCTTTGGAAGCTTGATAAATCTTTTTTTAAATGTATCTATGCGGGTAAATAAACCCATGAAACTAAATTTTATCTTTGTAAATCCATATGTTCTTAGCATCCAGGTCAATCCGGATAATTAGTGGACGTTAATAAAAAGCGTGATAATTTATAAAGACGCCCGATTAAAAATACTCTGGTGAAATGGTAGATTATCTTTCAAATTATTGCTTACATTCCACTCATCACAACATTGAGCATGGTGGTGAATGCTTCCCCGCTATCTATTACCCCATTGTGTACAATACGACTTGTGTACCAGAGCAGCAACGCCCAGGACAAGAACAGCAGGCAGTGCGTGGATCCCAGGCCCAGACCTTTAGCTAATCCGCACTTTTTTCCAATTGTATACGTCTCCTGCAGAGCATTTTTGTATGAACTAACTGCCTTGTCCTCTGCAACGAATGCATACACCGTCCGCAGATTCCCAATTACCTGCCCAATTCAGTAATATAATAGAATAATCAAAGCAGTTGAATAGAAAGCTGCAATGGTACCAGAACCAAGAAGCGCAACAGAAATAAAAATTCATGAGTTTCTAGGACTATCATCTCCAGTGTTCAGATACGAACTGTGTATATTACTTAATTAGATATTGAAAACAGTTCTGCCAAAAGGATTTTATGTGATTTCGGTTACAAATTTCTGCCAAAAGTTCCCCATCAGGTGCGATTCGTGGTAACATAGTGAGAAGCTTGAAAGCTTTATGAAAAGGGCCTGCGAATGCACACCTCTTCAGCGATTCCTCCTGCCTTGATGTAAGCCTTTTGACTGCGACTCGTGAGGCCGGTCATAACGAAGGCATACATACCCCCTGCAAGTGCAATCAAAGGTACTATCGCCAACGTTACCAGACTCAGCTGCCACACCGTCGAGAAAGCCACTGCGAATCCGGCAACGAATCGGCTGATGAAATGAAAAAAATTCCCAACCTGCAATAGTTCCCTGAAACCAAATCAGTCGACCCGCGTCACCTGCCCAACGGCCCGCCATGCAGGAAGCAATCAAATAACCAGTATGTATTCATCAATTCACCTTACCTTCTCAGAAATGGCATCCTGCACGATAATAATGTCGTTGGTGATTGCAGACACCACCTCCCCACTTGTGGCATCGGTGTCAAAGAAGCTCACGTCCTGATTCAGCATCGCCCGCATGTATGCCAGTCGCATGCGAGTAGCCTGCCGTTCTCCGGTATACATCCAACAAGCCACCTCTGCCACCAGAAGAATTGATGTCACAGAGAATTTTCTTTATAAATCAATAGAAACCAGATTCAAAACAAAGATCTCTTACCAGTCCATGACGAGAACAGAACTACAACTGCCAAATAAACGAATTCCAGCGCATACTGCACCAACAACATACATACACACAAATAACACACAAATAAGTTCTTGGCATCATTATTTCACACAGGTTATCGATTCAGCTCAAAAAATTGAGGGTGGTGGGACTGGAACGAGATAACTTACATGGGCAACCTGGCCAGAAACAGCCGGAGGATCCAAATAAGCAAGGCCAAGACAATTAATGAGCTTCCCAAAGAAAATGAACCAGATGGGGATCGAGGCCCCATGAGCGCAAGCTCCCACAAGGCCAATCGTCATTAAAAGGTAATCCCAACGATCTGCAAATGAGAAAAGCTTGTAGAACGCTACTTTCTGTTTCTTATTCGATGTGGGATCTGATTTCTTCTCCGCCGCCTCAGTCCGTTCATCTCCTTGTGTTCCATTGTTTCCATTAGACATTGTTGCCACAACCTATTTTCAGAGACTCAAAGACCTTGGCATACCCTGGCTGAAAAATGAGAAATATAGCATAGCGTTGATGGGAAAGACTCACTAGAACTACCAACGGCATGGATAGAGCAAGAGAACTTGGCTGTAAAGAGAATAGGTACGTGGCCAATGATTAATGAGGTTTAAGAAATCCATGTAGTAGGGGAGGATGGTGGTCAAAATTAATCAGCCTTAGAGAGAGCAATGATTGCTGCTCAAAATGCTAATTGGCATATCCGGGCAGAAAAATGAGAAATATAGCATAGCATTGATGGAAAGACTCACTAGAACTACCAACGGCGTGGATAGAGCAAGAGAACTTGGCTGTAAAGAGAATAGGTACGTGGCGAATGATTAATGGGGTTTGAGAAATCCTTGTAGTAGGGAAGGATGGTGGTCAAGATTAATCCGCCCTAGACAGAGCAATGATTGCTGTTCTTTGATGATTGGATTTTAAAATACTAAGCCCTAACTGCAAAAAATATTTTACATGCAGCATAATAAATGCTGCGGCGGCTATACTGTGGGTCTTTGGATCAAATGTTGGAGTGAAAGCCCAACTACTTGCACGTGAGTCTTGACCACTAAGTAATGATTATTGCTGCAGGTTCATTGCTGATAGTTAGTTACAGCTGGGCAAACAATATTCNACTCTAACATTTGATCCGGTCTTTTCAGAGTGGGTTTATGCGAGGGTTTTTGGGTGGCCGTCTCACCCAGAAAATGGTGCTTCCTAGTAGGTTTGCCTATTCTCATGGTATTGAACCCTTGTTGATTGTTGATTGTGTAGTTGGTTTCGTTGTTAACTAGTGTTGTTCATGTTCGACCCACCTCTAGCCCTGGAGCATCCCTTCATCACGTATAGAACTAGTATTTGTGTGTTAATGGCTCGTTTCATTTGTTTTGGTTTCAACATTTTCTAACTGCACGTGTTTTCCAGCCGACGCAGCTCGGTTGTGGACCTTGGCTAGTTCTTGCTCGTGGAGCCTAAGTGTGGAGTTAACTGCATCTTTGGTGGAGAATAGTCATACGATGATGTTGTTGTGTTTTCCTGGTAGGATTTCTATCGTACGAGCTGATGACCCTTTGTGTTTATCAAATAGCTCTACTCCTGGCTAGAAATCTGTGTGCTTTTGTATCGAATGTAAGTTCTTCTATGATTTGTGCTCGGTCATGATGAACACATAATTTCTCGTTGGAATTTTGCAAGATTTTTACCTAATTAGTTTTGAAAGATTTGGGGCTAATTTGTTAGACCCTTGTCGTGCTTGTAAACCATATTTATCATGGGTTTAATGGTATCTCTGTTCGAATTGTTGCAATGTGCATGTAATTTGGTTATGTCATAGCTTGTATTGTTAGAATTGCCATTGACCTTAATGAATTTTGTTGTCGGGATTCTATGCGCATATTTTGGCATTATACGGCCCCCATCGTGCTTGTAATTGGGTTTTATTAGGGGTTTAATTGTTTTGTTGGTGGAATTTTTGCAATGTGCATGTAGTTTGGTTCTGTTATGGCGCGTACTATTTGAATTTGCACTAACCCAAAAGCATTTTGTTGTCAAGATTCAATGCATATGTTTGGGCTCTATTTGACCCTTCTAGTACTTGTAATTCAACTTTTTCTAAGGCTTGAGAGGATTGACTGTTCAAATTGTTTAAATGTGCTTGTAAATTGGTTGTGGTATGGTTGTAATTGTTTGAATTTGAACACCACCATTGAGCATTTTTGGCCATATTAGGGCCTTGTTGTTTTATGATAGATTACCCTCCATATTTGTAGTGACCATAATGATTTTTGTTAGTTGGCTTCAATGCACATATTTGGGCTTTGTTTGACCTTTGTTGTGGTTGTAATTTGGGTTTTCAGGGTTTTAGCGATTTATATGTTCGAATTGATTCAATGTGCTTGTAGTCTAGTTATGGTATGGCTTTAACTATTTGAATTAATATGACAAGTTTGAGGTGACACTAATGGCAAGGTTAGCACGGTTTAATTTGTGTATTAGGGCTTTGATTGTTCCTCAATGTGCTTGAGAATTTGAATTTTAAGGGCTTTAGAGTTTCCTTTGTTCGAATTGATTCACTGTGGTTGTAATTTGGTTATGATATGGCTTTAATAGATTGAATTGGCATGGCACCATTGGCATATTTGGCCATATTGAGCCATGGTTGTTCTGTGACAGAGTATCATCCTTGTTTTCATTAACCCTAGTGGATGGGTCAACGAGATTCAATGCACATACTTGGGATTTGTTTGACCCTGGTCGTGTTTGTCTTTAAGTTTTTTTCATGGCTTTAGAGGTTTTCAACTGTTCTAACCAGGGTTCCTTGATATTGCAATGTGATTGCAATTTAGGTATGCTATGGCTTTAACAGTTCCAATTGGCATGGCACCATTGGCATATTTGGTCATATCGGGGCCAAGTTGTTTTGTGACAAATTATCCTCTTTGTTTTAGGTGACCCAAACCAATGTTCTAGCGGGTTGCAGTGCACATATTTGGAATATGTTCAACCTTGGTCGTGCTTGTATTTAGTTTTTTTCATATCTTTAGAGATTTTCTCTATTCGAATTGTTTCAATGTGATTGTAATTTGGTTATGTTTTTTCTTTAACTGCAATGAATTCTAAGCTTCTATGTAATTTGGTCATGTGATAAATTATGGGCTTCAATGTAAATGTAGATGCAATTGTATTTGTAATTGTATTGCCATAGTAAATGATAATAATCATGCTATATCGTTAAATAAATTATGAGCTTCAATGTTGTGTAGTTGCAATATTAGTTGTAATTGTAGTTGTAAAAATAGAACTATATTTGTAGTTGGAATTGTTGTTGTAGTTGTAATATGCCTCTGTATTTTGTCCGATATATCATTTACCTATATTCGGTATTTAATTCCAAATGTAATTTGCGTAATTGACAAACTCGGACAGTCGTCAGCTTATTGGTGATTGTTGGGATGTTGTATATGCAGGCTGATTTAGACTTGTTAAGAAGATAGGGTTCAACTCTCAATTGTCCAAACAATCCAAGATGATCTTTGCTCACTTTCCATATAGTGTCATGTTGATTAGATAATTGCTTATTAGATAACCAGTAAACATACCCTGATTATAAACTTGAAAATAAATTAGGCTTGACATTGTGCAGGTTGACTAGCAATTTGATTGCCATAATGAATGTGTAGTGTGGGTTTCATTGGCTATTTTATAACCAATTATGGGTGACAAAACTTTATTTTACATTAATAGTATTGGAAAAAAAAGCCTTGAGTTTGAGATAAGACTAGGATCTCGGATTTATAGGTGAAAAATACCTTATGGGCTAGTTTTGATTACAACAAAACATTGTTGATTTAGCAAAATCCACATTGGATGTGGTTAGGCATAAGCATAAAAACATATCCATGCATATATAGGATGACTGTCTTCATTGCCCAATATTCTAGGGTTCCTTGCATTTGCATCAACAAAGTAGGTTGAACTACTTGTATTTACATGATCTGAATGAGTTGAGTTGTGTGCATTTGCATGTTTTTAATAGGTTCTGAGCTACCTGCATTTTTCGAAGGCCAATTTTTCCTGCGACAACCCTGGAGGATTGAAAGGGCATACTTATGATTGTTCCCCAACATCCATGTATAAACTGTAGGAGTTGGAAATGAATGTATCAT
The DNA here is from genome assembly GCA_001517045.1 of Pseudotsuga menziesii. Taxonomy (NCBI): domain Eukaryota; kingdom Viridiplantae; phylum Streptophyta; class Pinopsida; order Pinales; family Pinaceae; genus Pseudotsuga; species Pseudotsuga menziesii. The sequence goes on from LPNX010607699.1 coordinate 22,178, forward strand.
ATTGATCCTCCCAGTACCATGAAGAAAGTGGGGCACACGACCGGCCTAATGATATTGTAGGATCTGGATGTTTATAAGGTCTTGGAATAAACATGTATTGTCTACAATTTGAATGATAGAGTTGGACACCATCTGCTCCTCCATCCTACCTTATTCCTTTTGTAGTCTATGTTGTGCATTTCTACTCCTCCATCCTACCTTATTCCTCTTGTAGTCTATGTTGTGCATTTCTGCTCCTCCATCCTACCTTATTCCTCTTGTAGTCTAGCAAATTGTTTATGGTGCTCTTTTTATTGCTTATCTTTCTCTATTTAAGGCCTTGCAAGTCTCCGTTCTTCGACTAGATGATCCTTGTAACCTTTTTCTCATTTGCAAGATCCTTATTCATTTTCTCTTAGTTCTCACATCTCCTTTTCTTTTGTTTTACCTCATCTAACAATGAAATGTACTCATTTGAAGTGAGTAACTATGAACTCCTACTTAAGCGAAGAACATATGTTGATCTTGTCATTGCATTTTCTAGCACTCTCTCCACTGGAAACCTTAGGGATGACTTGAGTGGTGTACCATTGAGTGTATGTGTATCAACTAGGAGTTGTGTTACATCTGCATTGTCTTCTTCAACCAGTTCTTCACTACCTATGACACCTTCTTCTAAACCCCCAACGTCATCCACATAATAATGGACAAGTCCATTGTTCAATAATGTTGACTACGAATGCGTGTTCATGCTTTCTTTGTTGGTGTTAGTAATAATATGTTTGTTCATCTTCATCATGGATTGCATTAAGCATTTAGGTTGCTCCACTTGGCTTGGCAATGCCAACTGCTTTTCATTGCTTCATAATGTTGGCAACCTTCGACCACATTCATTTCAACAATCTCCTTATGAACTTCATTTGTGAATATATACATGTTTCATGTGATTGAACAACTTCCATGACATCTCCACTTGCTTCATTGTTACATTGAGTAGCAAGTGTGGCATGTTCATAATTGTCACCCAACGGTTGGAAATTTCTTGGAAATGTCATTGAGAGAGGGATAACATGTTGTATGTCACATTTGCATCTTATTGGACATGTACCTCAAAGACTTGGCTACAATCCATATAATGGAGAAGAGCATCATAATCTAGCGAACAGATTCCAGTCTGCCTAGATCCAACCTTGATATTTCAGAGAGTGAGAGGCCTTTTAAATGAGTTATTGGCAAGTTCAACTAATTCAAATCTTTTTACCTACACCCTGGGGTTCTTTTCCATCCACGTTGTTCTCTTAGAACTTAAACAATATTTAAATGGCGCAAACATACTCACATCAGGGAGATGCAACCTATGGGTGGTATGTGCAGGCAAGGTTGGAAAATCAATGCCCATGGTGTTTGTCGCTTCAATGGTTTGTAGGGATATGCAACTTCGTGGCCATTGAATATCAACAAGTGTATTTTTTCATGTGATACACCACCTGGTACAAATGCAACAAAGTGGCACAACCAATTCATAGACAGTTCTTTGGTCAGCCATTCATTTCAATGTGCAGCTATGCATGCTCCCACCTCACAATTCTTGATTTTCAACCGAGTCTTTCCCTTGAACAAATAAATCCCGAGGATTGATGTGCACTCACTGCATTTATGCGACACGTAATGGTTATCAACACCCTACTCTTAGGCATAATTTTTGGCACATTCTTACTACCTCTCCTAGCGATTACCCACATGCCACAATTTCTTCCTGCTCGTAACCTAGTTTCATCACAGTTCCATATATGATCTAGACTATATGAAAGTTTCTAATAAGCATTGGATAGAGTGTCATAGAACTTAGAAACAACTATAGGGCGCAAATTCAAGTCTCTGTCTCTATCCAAGCCTTCTGTTGTTTGGAAAACAAGTTATAGATGTCTTTTCTTGAACCCTAGACACCATGACTTCTCAAGAAATCCTCTGAATGGATTCAACGTTAATTGGTAGATTTGTGCAACATTCAACTTCAACTATATCAATTTTATCATGTGGCCCATATCAACTATCTCCTTACACCAACTAACCACTTCTTTCTCTTTCTATGCAGTTAACACTGTGAGAGGCCCTTTCCTCTTGGTATGAGTGAGACCATTTAGCCAATAATGCATTGACTTTTTTGCAGTTACTCTCACAGAATACCCGTTGAATTCGACATCATCAATTGCCTTTATCATGTCCTCTTTTGTCCAACCTCTATTAGAATTAATTTCCGTGCTTGAACCAAATGTGTGCATTGTAGGTGCAGGGCGAGAAAAACCATTAGGCTTTGGAATGCTTTGGTCTTCATCACTTTCTTCTTCATTCTTGCCAACAAGAGTCTAATGTATCTCCTCATTTGATGAAGTATATTGTAGCTATGCACCTCTACCGACTCGCCTTTGTGCCCTCCTTGTTCGAGGAACATAATTCCCTCTTGCCATTGTTACAACAACCTATATGAGAACAAAACAGAACTATAATACAAAAAAAGTGAGTTAAGGTCCACATAAGAGCCTAGCAATAGAAAATACTAGCGTAGGAAATTGATAAAGGGAGTAGTTAACATACTAAATGCCCATTTTTTATTATTTGCTTAATGTTAATGACATGATAAATGTACAATTCATCCCCTACACTTCGCCTTTGCTTCTCTCGGTTCAATTGTAAATTGTTTATACTTGAGTTTGAATGACTCCATATGTTGATTGTTACAGTTATGGAATTGGATATGGTGTGGACAAACAAATATTGTAATTGTTTCAAATATTTAACATTCAACATTTAACTGTTTCATATTTAATTGTTTTAGCTTGATTATGGTATGGACATATGTAACATGTAAATGATGGCATACGAAAGGAATAATTTACCATAACAAATCCTTCAGCCTTGATAAATTGAACATTTACACGAAGCAATTTACCATAATAACTATTTATTAATTAAAAAATTCATCATTGAAAAACAACATTCAACCATAATAGTAAATGAAAGTTTTCAAAAATAGAGGTTAACACCCCATAAAATTGTATAGTCGATAAGAGAACAATAGAGGGGTTAGCTTGGACATGCTCACTATGACGCATTTAAACTATGTCATATAAATATTTAGAAAACATTGATTGTGAAAATCCTTGAGTCAAGGATTTATGTGAGGGACTCATCTCCTAAGTGGTTTCATTTGTGAAATGAAAAAATGTAAGATGAGTTAGGTTGGTGTTGATTTATAGTAGGCCACTATTAATTGTGGATGTTGGATGTCATTGGTTTGGATAGCAAACTTAATTTTTTGAATGTGTGGTTGTGATTAATTGTAATATGATCTAATTGTTGGTATGGTTCATCTCTTAGTTTTTGATAAGTTTAATGGTTGATTTGATCATTCTAATGGTTTGGTTGTCATTAATTGCATTGCAAATTGCAGTGTTACCCTAGATCAACTTGATCCTATGATAGGGTTTAATGGTGTGAAGTATCTTTCAACCTCTACTTACAGCAATAACTAACAATAAGCAAGAAAATAAATATTTTTTATGATTTTGATTTTATTATCTAATAAACAGTAACAATAATAGTCACCTTTCTTTTTTGAAGTGGGTCGCTGCAGCTGTCCAAAGAAATGGCCCTGGGGCTCCACGGTTTGGGTCTCCAGTCTACTCCACTAGTATAGTTGTCACAGAAAGGAAATGGATCCAAATAGGTATGTAGCAAGCTCAAAAAACAAAAACTGTTAAGTCAACTCCCTGCACATTGCATTATTGGCCAAGCTAAGAGACAACGTTGTACGAATGAAGGCAGCTAGAAATATACGAGTGATATAAATTTGAATTCACACTTTGGCCGTTGCGGCTCATGAGTGCGTTGTCGTGGATTATGCTCATTCTCATTAATTCAACTGTTCTTCTTTCATGTTCACCTTATCTTTCCAAATTACCACCTCTCTGGTTGCTGAGAAATCCCTTTCAGCTGTTAATACCATTAAAGAAGCCGGCATTAAGAAGCCTTCTGACGAAGGGCAGTGTTGGTTGAGTCCCTGCACCTTATCTTTCCCACCTCTCTTGTTGCTGAGAAATCCCTTTCAGCTGTTAATACCATTAAAGAAGCCGGCATTTATGGATATCCTTCTGGCAAGAGGTGCACTATTGGTTGACATTTAATGTGCATTTTGACAATGCATTTACAGAATGTGTTTGCAACACTTTTGCAGAGTATTTAATACTTTACGGCTCACAACATTAAACAATGAGTTTAAGAGATTATAATGGTATTACCCGTTTCCATTTTATATGAATCTTTAACAAACAATTTCATTTACATCTTTTGTGTACATAGGTAAACAATAAATTAGGTAAACAATAAATCAGATTAATTATAATAATTTTCTTTTCGTTTATTTAAAAATAATATTTTTGATCAATATTATAAAGTAAAATAATCTACTTTTAATTACTTAAACATGAAAGCTTTCGAAATCATTATTTTTTTTTATAAAAACTTTTTATCCAAACATTAAAAATTGAGTTGTTATTATTTTTTTTATAAAAAAATTAATTAAATATGAATTTTTTATTTAATAAATAAGATTATTTTTCTATTCTTCTACATTTATCTTGATCAAAATAGAATGCTCTACTAGATATTTTAAATATTTTACTTATTACATGCTAACAATAAATAAAGATTTTGTTGATTAGCCCCTCCAAAGAGGACATTTATTTTGATAAAAATAGAATATGTTTTAAATATTTTACTTATTAGTTTTATTATTTTCATCTTTTTCTATTAAATATATTTAAACTTTTGAAATGTGTAAAGTGTATTATTTTGGTGTTATACCATAAAAATAAAGATTAAATAAATAAAAGGAAAATAAATCAAATGTATGCAAACTTCCTTTAGTTAAAAGGAAAGTTTCTTATTTTGTTTGTTACTTAATTTTGTTCCATATTTTCATTAAAAACAAATCTCAAATTTTGTTCAATGTTCCATATTTTTTATATTTTACTTATTTATTTTAATTTCTATGATCTTTTTTTCAAAATCTTATTGGTGCTATACCATAAAAATAAAGGGAAATAAAATAAAATGCAAGCAAACTTCCATAAGTTAAGAGGAAAGTTCCATTTTTTTGTTTCTTACTCAATTTTGTTCCATATTCCTATTGGAAACAAATCTCAAACTTTCTATTGAAAACAAATCTCATTCTTCCTAAGTTAAGAGGAAAGTTTTAGTTTTTTAGTTTTTAACCTAATTTCGTTCCATATTCTTATTGGAAACAACTCTCAAACTTACTATTGAAAACAAATTTCACCCTTCATATTGGAAACAAATCTCAAACTTACTATTGAAAACAAATCTCACCATTCAAATTGGAAACAAATCCGTACTTTTTTTAGAAACAAACCTCATGAATTATTTGTGGTATGATTCTTCAAAAGCTTGATCTATATGATTACCACCCGTTCTTACCAGGGATGCACAAAGTGGCTCAAGACTCTCCAAAGCAAGTGCACCACTCCTTCTTCACTGGGATGGATGCACAAAGTGCGTCAAGGATCTGCAAAAGGTAGTTTTATAGTAGTACAAAAAACTATTCTTAGAGGTTCAAATATCAATGACTAGAGGTCCATTCTTGGTATTTTTTATTTTCGGATATATGTTTGATTGTATTGTTTCAAGAATAGTTGAGTTGATTTTATTCTATTGATGTTCAACTTCAAGATTTGTTGCGTTGTCTTTTTACATTACACAGAGAATTCAAGGGAACTCGAGGCAAGGATGAGCATTACTCAGACATGACCGCAAGGATGTACAACAAACATTGTGAATTAATGGGGTTTGATGTGGTTATTGGAAAAAAATAAGACTGCATATATTCCCACTATTTCTAGAGTGCTAAGGGCTCTCATGTATAGTGCCCATCCACCTTATCAGTCACAATGCATCCATAGTACATCCAAGACCAAGAGAAGATGCCCCTCATCGTTGATTCACTTCATCAGCTCGATCAGACTTCATTGCATATTCCTTGGGCATTAACTACGATCTACCTTCTTGATATTCATTTAATTTAGTTAACTACTTACTCCCTTGTCTTCCAGTTTTGCTGGAATCATCGACAATTGTGAATATGTGATGGGGAAGAACTAAATTAGAAAATGGTTTATCCTATTATTAAAACATGTACGAAGATTCACACATAGTTATTCAAATCCTGTGAAATATCCCAAATCCCGATATTTTCTATTTCTAAACAATTATGCGGATACAACTGGGCTTACAAACTGCCAGGCAAAAATCCCTATTTTATAGGAAAAATTAGGGTTAGGGTTTGTGAGATAGGATACACACTTACCACTGATAACTGGCTGAACTGCTGCAAATAAAGTCTGCAAGTACTGAGATATGGATCGGAGAGGAACTGATCTCTGTCATCTCCGGTGAATGCTCCAGCAATAAGACGCCCAAGCAGAGAAAAAGGTGACGCCCTCAAGGAAGGAGGGGCCCGATGGATCTGCCGATTTGCAGGGCTGATAGCCTTGTTGTGCCGGAGAGATTGGCTGGAAAATACTGCAGTTTTGAACCCTCTAAGTATGATAGCGACTTGGTTCTCTGAGGCAGCTGCTCACGCCCCTCGTGGTGTGGAAATGCTGATAACTCCTTCGGATGAGCTCAGATGGAGCTGATAGTCACTGGGTACCGAAGTATGAAGCTGCTGGTGAGAATGATGCCTGAGTTTCGGAAG
>LPNX010607699.1:38409-49031 GCA_001517045.1 Pseudotsuga menziesii
ATTAGCTTACTGAAATCCATGTTACGAAAATTCATATATCACTGATTTACGACACATACCAACCAAGGGTTTTACACACCTACAGTTAGATCTTGTTTTCACCCCTACTTCACGCTACATCTATCTACCTACATCATTACTAACTTCCACATCCTATCCTGTCCTCTGCTGGACTACCCTGGAATGTCAAGTCATGACCAGTTCCAGCTAGAACCCGTAAGTGGAAGTGTCGACCACATCGACCAAGCTTCCCCAACAGGAAACCACCAGTCATCATCACACACCTTGGGGAGCGCACCGTAGCACAGCCCTCCCATGACTCTGGGTTTCGGGGATAAACGGTGGGTAAAGCATCCACCCCCCTAATGGAACAAGGGACTATGTCTAATTGACATAACAACAGCGTTGCACTTGTACTCGGTCTGTCATCGTATAACCGATCTGGGCGGTTGAGTTTCCTGGAACTCTACCCCACCCATGTCATAACATACATCATAATAAACAGCATAATAACCATACGAAAGTAAATAATGCATCACTCGCATACCATTTTATCTTTCGAAGTCCATGTCCCCGAGGCCCTCCCACCTGGTAGGATCCAGCTATCACTTAGTCGTTTCAACCTGTAAGTCAGTCCTCGACATACAATATAGGATATCGTGCATAATCCTCGATATGTACACATATATCTCATCATAACATGACAACAATAAACTCATTCATTCGCCATGCACCTGGCATAACATTCATTATTTCAACATATATCTGTAACGGTATCCACGTACCCATCATTCAGTAATTTCCATATATTTGACATAATTAACACATGATACATATCTAAACATGACTACCGACCATAATACTATCATCACACACACACATATATATATTGGCAAAATAATAGAACCATATGTCCACAGTGTCGTCAAACCGACGAGGTCTCACAATCAAACAAATACAACATATAATAGTAGTTCAGGTAGAAATGTCAAAACGGGGTGTTACATACACCCACCCTTCAGGAAACTTCGTCTCAAAGTTATGATCAAAATAATGTGGGATAATCACGACGCATAATCTCTGCGTCCTCCCAGGTAGCAGACCCCGGGCTATATCGGTCCCACTGGACCTTAACTTGGTCCACCAAACGGTGCCTCAACTGTTTAACCCTGCGGTCCAATATAAGTAATGGTTCGACCCTGATGGTCCCCTCGTCCGAAACCTGCAATTCCTTCCAATTTATTTTATGTGACTCATCAGCTACATAATGTCGTAAAATAGATACATGAAAAACATTATGAGTTTTGTGCAAATGGGGTGGCAGCGCAAGACGATACGTGACAGGTCCAACCTTTTCTAAAATTTCAAAGGGTCCAATAAATCGTGGTGACAACTTTGTCCCCTTCCCAAACCTGATGGTACTTTTGCTAGGCCTGATGCGGACGAACACTGCATCACCAACCTTATAGCTTCGGTCAACCCTGTGCGCATCGGCATAACTCTTCTGCCTATCCTGTGCTTCCTTTAATCGTTGTCTAATCTGAACAACCTGTTCTTCCATCTCCTGAATCAACTCAGGTCCTATAATTACTCGATCCTCTAACCTTTCCCAACTCAATGGTGTCCTGCATGGTCTTCCATATAAAGCTTCATATGGAGGCATCCCAATTGAGCTATGGTAACTGTTGTTGTAAGCAAACTCCACCAAAGGTAAGTGCTTTTCCCAATGAGTTTGTTGATCCATGACATACATTCTAAGCATGTCCTCCACCACCTGATTCACTCTTTCTGTTTGCCCATCTGTCTCTGGATGGTAAGCAGTGCTTAGGTTCAACTAAGTACCCAATGCCGACTGCAAACTCGTCCAAAACTTAGATGTAAACTTGGAATCTCTATCCGATATAATCTTCTTGGGAAACCCATGGAGACGAACAAATTCATTTATGAACACACGTGTTACATCCGTGACATCATAGGTCTCCTTAACTGGAATGAAGTGAGCAGTTTTGGTCAGTTTGTCAACGATGACCATAATGGAATCATGCCTATGAGAGGTAAGAGGCAATCCCACCACGAAGTCCATGGAGATAACCTCCCACTTCGACATAGGAATGTGATGCGGCTGTAACAGTCCTGCCGGGTGGTGATGATCAGCTTTTACCTGCTGACACTCAAGGAACCTAGCGACAAATTTGACCACGTCGCTTTTCATCCCTGCCCAAAAGAAGAGTTGCTTCATGTCTGCATACATCTTCTTTACACCCGGGTGCGCACAATACACTGCTCTGTGGGCCTCCTTAAGGATAGTCTCTCTAATATCTCCCTCCTCAAGAATGTACATCCTCCCTTGATACTGTAGCAAACCATCGGCTTCCAACTCATAACCTTCAAACTTTGGTCCCACCGGTTTCCCATTCTGGAGTGCCGCTGTGACCTTTAGGTACCAACTATCTCCGAGTAGCTGCCCTAAAATTCTTTCCCTCAAATCCACCTTCAAAGGTATAAGAGAGAAAAGTCTTGGTTTTCTACTTAAGGCATCCGCTACCACATTCTCCTTCCCTTTGATGTAGGAAATCCCAAAATCATACTCGCTCATGAATTCACTCCATCGCCTTTGCCTAGCATTTAGGTCTCTCTGAGTGAAGATATACCTTAAGCTTTGGTGATCAGACTTGAGCTCAAAGCTTCGTCCAACAAGGTAATGTCTCCAAAGCTTCAAAGCTAACATCACTGCAGCCAACTCCAGGTCATGAGTAGGGTAATTCTCTTCATGTGGTTTTAGCTTCCTCGACGCATAAGCTATTACCCCACCTTCCTGCATAAATACTGCACCCAAACCCTGCCTTGAAGCATCGGTGCAAACTGTGAATTCCTTCTCCATATCTGGAACTCGTAGAATTGGTGCACTTGTCAATAGTCTTTTCAGCTCGGCGAATGCGGCATCGCATTCATCTGTCCATTCGTACCTAGTTCCCTTACGTTGTAGGGTAGTTATGGGTTTCACGATTTTTGAGAAACCCTCAACAAACCTTCTATAATACCCGGCTAACCCCATGAAGCTCCTTACTTCATGTGCATTCTTTGGCACGGGCCAATCCATTATGGCCTTCACCTTTTCAGGGTCAACATAAATTCCCTCACTGGAAATTATATGCCCTAGGTAATGGATCTCCTTCTGATAGAACGAACATTTGGACAACTTACCATACAATTGATGCTCCCTTAAGCATGACAACACTATTCGCAAGTGTTTCTCGTGCTCCTGTTCATTCTTGGAGTAGATAAGGATGTCGTCCAAGAAGACTTGCACAAACTGATCTAAGTATTTTCGGAACACGCTATTCATGAGACTCATGAATACGGCTGGGGCATTGGTCAAACCGAAGGGTACCACCACAAACTCATAGTGCCCAAACCTTGTTCGAAAAGCATTCTTAGGTATATCACTTTCCTTAATCCGTAGCTGGTGGTAACCTAATCGTAAGTCGATCTTTGAGAAGACTGTCGCCCCTTTCATTTGATCAAAGAGATCATCAATTCGAGGTATCGGGTACCTATTCTTTACGGTGGCTCTATTCAAATCTCGGTAATCTATACAAAGACGCAAGGAGCCATCCTTCTTCTTCACAAAGATTATTGGTGCACCCCACGGTGAAATACTTGGTCTGATGAGCCCTAGACCTAGCAATTCCTTCAACTGCATTTGCAACTCACAAAGTTCTGGGGCCGTCATCCTGTAAGGTGTCTTCGATGTTGGCTCTGCACCGGGTTTTACCTCAATGGTAAAATCAAGTTCCCTTTTAGGAGGTAACCCAGGTAATTCCTTTGGAAATACATCACTGAACTCGGCTAACACTGGATAGTCATCAAAGGAGGGTCCCTTCTCACTGTTTACTGCTTCAACAATGTACAACTGGCATCCCTGTCGCATACATCACTTTACGTTCATTGTTGATATGAAACATAGGGACACCTTCCATTTGATACCCTGGATCTTGATGGCCTCTCCATTGTCATTAATGCAAAGAACCTTCTTTCCATAACAGTCCAAGAAAGCTCGATGTTCCTCAAGCCAATTCATACCGATGATGAGATCATAAGTTCCGAGAGTGGTGACGTACACTTTGACTTGTGTAACACACACCCCAAGATCCACCACACACTTATCGACACTAGGTCCTACTGCTTGCTTTACCCCTGAAGCCATTTCGACTAAGCTGAAATCTTCATGTTCGTAGGCTGCCAACCCACATTTGTCTAATGCATATGGAGAAATGAAACTATCAGTAGCGCGAGGATCAAACAATATTCTAAGCTTGACATTATTGACCGTACCTGATGATTCCACCACAGTGGATTGGTGCTGTGCTTGATGGTTTTTTACTGCAGCCGAGATCTGATGCCTGCTACCCCCACTCCCCATTGGGGCTTTTCCTTCTCGCTGCACTGTACCAGATCGTAATTTGGGACAATCACGCTGGTAATGTGGACCTCCACATCCCCAACAAGCAACCTGTAATGGAGTGGGCGAAATAACTTGTTCAGACCTTTGAGAGGGGCTCCTCCCCCTAGGACCCCTTCCTCTACCGGCTGATCCTCTAAAATTCCTCACACCCTGGTGAGTTCTTGTGGCTGACTGGGGCACCGCCCTAGTTTCCACTGATCTGTCTACCGCTGCGACTCTTGGTGTGCTCCTGTTCCCGTAGGGAGGTGGCCTCGCATATCCTCCCCGAGGGTAGCTTCGAGGGGCCTTCCCCGCAAACCCTGACTGCTGAGAGTTGAATGACCTGATGGGATTTGCACCCAACATCTCCTCAGTGTAACGAGCACAATCTACTGCTTCGGAGACCGAAGTCGGTTTCCACATCCGTACCTGAGCCCTGATCTTAGCATTGAGCCCATACACGAAGCTCTCAACCTGGCGTTCATCATTGTACAAGTAAGGGACATACTTCACTAACTCCATGAACCTCTCTTCATACTCCTCCACCGATAGATGCCTTTGTACCAAGGCATGAAGAGCCCCTGCTTGTTCTTCCTGGTAGGATGCGGGTAGGTACTTCCCTTTGAATTTTTCCACAAACAGTTCCCATGGAACCGTGTCTGGTGTAAGGTGTAACTGCCTTTCTTGGTTTCCCCACTAGTTCAAAGCGGCCCCCTTTAGTTGAAATATGGCCAGTTTGGACTTGGACGTGGAGGTGTACTCCTGCAAGGTCAAGCACCTGGTCATCTCTTCCAACCATGACTCTGCTCGTACCCATGATCGACCCCCTGAAAATTCGGGAAGCCTTATCTTCTGAAGTTCCCTCTTGATATCCTGGTGCGGATTTCTTGGTACTGTATTCACTTCTACCACAGGAACTTCCTCCCTTAGTGGAGGGGCATCCACTTCTACCTCCGAGGTAGCACTTCCTCTCTGTGCTAGTCCCCGGAGTGTTTCGTTTAATGCTTCCAACGAGCGCAGTATAAGGATGGTCTCTGGCGATGGTGCTGGCACATTCGGCTCAGGTAACGCCGTAGCCTGACCTAGCCCCCGACCTGCTCGCGTTCTTACCATGTTTATCCCTGCTACATGGAATAATAAAATAATTAGCATATGACGACATCATGACTAATTTATCATCAAACTCAACAATTAATTCAAAATGCGTCATGACTAATTTATGAGCGTTTACTCTAAGAGCTATAGTTCAGGATGTTTCGATCACGCCATCTTGAGGCCACCCGGTACTAGATATACTGCAGTAATTCTACGTAGGTGTAGGTATTGGATTCCACACAACCCTCATCGATTCGCCATCAACTCTTCAAGATATTCAATTAACGTTTATTGCCCCGCTCTCATTAATAATCAATAATTTAATAATTTACTAATAGAATAACCTAAGTTTTAAGTCTAGCATCGTGTTTACCCAACATTTTGTCATAAAATAGAATCCGTGTCCTAGCGATCAGCTCGTCATGTTGGTCTCCGTGGTATCTCGTTTTCAAGATTTCGTGTCGGTCTTGCCCGTTCGACTATACGTCGAAGTTTCGGCAAGGAACATTTTCTAGAAGAAAAGCTAATCATTAGCTATATTAAGTCTTAACTATAGTAATGATTAATTAATACATATAACAAATCCATATGCTACTAAGTTTAATGTAATTAATGTAATACAAGTAATAGATCCATATGCTACATTAATTAAATTAATCAATTAAAATAGTTAATAGTTAATAACATTAATTTCCAAAATTATTTATAGTATATATATATATATATATATATATATATATTATATTATTATTATTATATTTTTTTTTATATATGGCGTTTTTTTTTTTTTTGATGGATTCGTAGAACATTTATATTCTCTTTCATTCGCAGATTCATCATATATTTTAACTTATAAAATTCATTCGCAAGTTTTGAATGACAGTTTAACGCGCTGATACTGAGATTATCATCAAGTTCAGCTATATCTATGTATAATCACCCAAATCATAATTAAGGTCAGTGCAAGTTTAGGTTTAGCCACACAAATCAGTTCAGATCCAGTTCAGTTCTGTTAATAAATTATATTTTCTTAACTTATATATTCCGTGGTAGGTTTGGAACACCAACCTGATCTAAAGACGGTACTGAATTTATCATCCAAACCTAATTATGGTAATCACTTTATGAAATATAGATTTTATCAGAGAATCAAAACTAGATTGGATCCGCATCCAGTCACAGGGTAGTTAAATTTTTCCAAATCCAATCACGACAACAATACACAGATGAACGCAGGAATTCAAAAGGACGTTTGTAGAAAAAATAAACATGGTGTAATATATATTATAAGATTATTAAGAGAGATAACCATGGTCATTCAACTCTAAAATGGAAGTAGACTGGCGATTTTACTTCTCCATCTCTGCTATAAATATCAATACTTATAATCTGTATATTGCTTTGGTGACATTAGATTTTTTTTTTGGCGTTTTTAATTATATTTACAAATTCGTACTTTGTAACCTACCCATTACGAGGAAGTTCTTTAAAAGGAAAATCCGAAGAATTAATGATGCTATGTGTCGTCAAAAGGCATCTTTATTTCAGATATAAGTTATTTGGGACGGGAAATTAAAGTATATCCTTTCCATGTGGTGTGGTATCCATCTTCCAGAAGGCTTCCCTACCTTACTCACGTGAAGGTATGGTGCATGTAAGCCATGCGGGCACATGCATGATGCTCTCCTGCATGAAGCTCACGTGCTGGTGAATGAAGTTCATGTGCCGGTGAATGAGGATGGCTCTTTTTTAAAGGGTGATACTCCTTCCACGACCGCGCCCGACATCTCATTTTTTTTTTGAGCTAAGTTCCATGGCGAGGGTTTGGAAAGCCCCACGGAGCGGTAAGGCTAAGGATGTTTCCAACGCACCCCATTTGGTATCTTCAACACTGAGAATCGCTTTCTCTCCCAGGCATAGTCGCTTAGGGTTTTCTGGCCCTACCCATGAGGAAGGTGGATTTTCACTTGCAGTTCTGTCAGATGTGTCAGTGGGTCATCTTGCAGTATACCTAGGAAGCAAGCGGCAGTGATTCGTGATGGAAGCTAGACTCTTGAACGAGCCACTGTTTTAGGGCGTTGTTGGACAAAGCTCAGGAAGAATTCGGTTACCAGCATAAGGGTGGAATTACCATCCCTGCGACCCTACCATCTTCAAGAACTTGTTGTGCTTGTTTTCTACAGATCATAGTTCGGCGCATGTTAAATCTTATGAGTGAAGAGCTACATCCACGTAAAGAACAGAGAGTATACACCAACGAAATGCACACGCTGGAGAGGGAAAGAAATGTTCAGGCAGCCGGGAAATAATCCGAGAAGTATGGAAGTCAATGGCAGTGAGTTTTTGCAGCATTATACGATTGTTCATCCCAAATGTCAGTTTTTGAATCTACTCTATGTTTGGCAAATAAACCATATTTATGGTATTTTGCATTTGAATCTATAGGCATAGACCTGGTGTACAGTTTAAATGCTTAGAAATATATATTTGTAGCCAATTTTTGAGTTTTTATCCTGGATTTTCTACTATGGTTTTATAAATTTCGTTCCTGAATATATAATTGAACGTCTAGCATTATGCCAAGTCTATTTGTGGGAATACGTAATGATAGTTCCTGTACTGTGCTGTTTTTTTTTTGTGTGTGTGTTTTGCCCTGGCCGTAGACCACTGGGCCGGGCTGAGCCCAGGCCGCAGGCTCACGGCCTTGCTGGCCGGGCTGCGCCCAGCTTCCTGCGACCGCGCCCTGCGGGCTGCGCATGAATTGAATTGTAGATTCCTTCGAGCACAAATTGCATGTTGGTAAATAAACTGCAAATAAAATTAAAGAGAATCCTGTTATATGACACGATATAATCTGCAGGGAAGACATCTTCTACAGATAATTCTTTTATTCTGATTAGAACGTGTTTTCAATAGTTTCTGTTGGAAAAAGGCTAAGAAAATTATACATTTGTGAAGCTTGGCGCTCTGGCTTGTTTTAGCGAGCTTTGACTTGTGTATTGTGTTGGTGTTGCAGGTAGTTGGTTGAAGAGTTAAAGGCTCTCGGTGTTGAGGTTCGATTTTTTTATTATTATTATTATTTTTTTAAAGTTCCAGATACTCGAAAAATCAATTAAGTAACAGATACTCGGCCTTACCAAGTAGCAGATACTCGGCCTTTGGGAGCAATTAAGTAGCAGTTGCTTGGCTTTACATAGGCTGGATGCCACCATTTTACATGGTTGGCCCCTCCTTTGGTCGCTCACCTGTCCTCCGAAGCCTGCATCCCCGAAGGTTGACAGATTTGGCGATTGTGGGATGGGTATGAACCTGGACTCCCTGGCAATAGAAATACCTTCATAGTGGCGATTTGGGTATGCATCGATAAAATAGAAATACCTTCCTTAAAAGAAAGAAAAGTAAATCAGTGGCTCCCTAAATTATTTATACAATGAGATCAGCAAACAAGGAGAGACCAGATATCGCAAATTCCCCCCTTTCTTTGATTGAAAACTCCATGGAATTGGACTGGAATATATGGCATAGTGACTTGACGGAGCGTTATCCTGTTGGGAGAAAAGCCGTGATCCTGGGTGAAAAACCCTAATCACGTATGACACTACGGCTCAGAAGAATAACCTTACGGCTTCTTTCTTCTCTACTTTGAAACGCTAGCTTTAATGTGAGCATAGTTGTCTAAATATCTATAGTTACGCAGTGTGCATGGTTGATAGTGTAAGGGCGTTCTGCCATAAATTTTAGGCCATTAATATCCATTTACTATTGTTCGTCATGATCAGAGTATTGTTGAATGTGAGAGTGGTAGAAATTTTCAGAAATTGGCGCAACCCTAATTCACGTAGGATTTTATTTATTTATTTATTTATTTATTTATTCCACATATCAATTGCGAGCCCTCTAGTTCCAGATTTGGAACCATGGCTCTGATACCATGTGTAAAGCCCCCAACTGGGTCTCTTTTAACTTTTATAAACAGTCAGAAAATTCACTTCTTGTCAAAAAATTTGTTCTGGGCTGTAAAGAAAATAAAGTGTTTACATTTACAAAATTGAACAATAATAATTCTGTTTTAATTTCATGTTTTCATTTCTAACTTTTGCTCATTTTCATGCCTGAAAACGATATAAAATCTACATTTCATTCCTTTCAGATTTGAAAATTTATAAATCTGTTTTATCTACTTCTAACAATTTACTGTTGACTTCGTTGACTGTGCAGGTAGCAAAGATAATCACAGCATATAAAATTTTGGAATTTAATTTAAAAACAGAATTTGCCAAGGTAGAAACGATAACATACCTGCTGGAAAATACCTGTAGGTAGCTAGTAGGTCCACCTTTGTGCTGTCCTTGTTTGTCGTTTTTCCTTGCTTTTCCCTGCAGCCAAAAGTCCTTCCCAAAGATCTGAAACTCAACCAGCCCAAACCAGTCTTGCCACCCTGCCAACTGGCGAGGTCTCGCCGACCACCTAGCTCCAAAGGTACCCCTTTGGACCCCCGAGCCCAAACCGAGTACAAGCCCTAAGTTGTTGTATCCCCTCAAAAGAACAATCTCTAACAAACCCCTTCTTTGCAGCTCTGCTCTCCCCAAAACTTCTCCGAAATCCCAAGGTAAAAAGATCCCCTTCTCCTCCCTCCTTTCTCCCCCTTATCCCCATGTTTCCCGACCTTTCCTCCCCATTACTACCCCTATCTTCATCATAAATTTATCCACCCCCCTTCCATCTACCATGTAAGTCCTCGAGCCCTCAACTTGGACTTGGACTCATTTAATATTTAAATTAATATTAAAAGGTGTTGGTTGGGGTCACTTCTCAACCGTGACTTCTAATTCAATTAAATTAAATCCTTTTATTTAATATAATAATTTTAAACATATCCTTACTCTTTTTTCAATATTTGACCATTTAATTAATAAATAATAAATGTTATATATATTATATAGTTTAAACTTGCATGCTTCACCAATTTAATTTAGTTAACACTAATTGTCAATTGATTAATTACACTTACCTAATCATTTAATTAATGGTTTCTAATATTTATAATATGTAAATTCCCTTTAATTATAATTTCACTAATTCA
>LPNX010607699.1:49288-68238 GCA_001517045.1 Pseudotsuga menziesii
TTCACATACATCAATCATAATCAAGGAACTTATTATTTACCGACCCATGTTTTGGCATAGTTTACAAGGTATGATCCATTAGCTTACTGAAATCCATGTTACGACAATTCATATATCATTGATTTACGACACATACCAACCAAGGGTTTTACACACCTACAGTTAGATCTTGTTTTCACCCCTACTTCACGCTACATCTATCTACCTACATCATTACTAACTTCCACATCCTATCCTGTCCTCTGCTGGACTACCCTGGAATGTCAAGTCATGACCGGTTCCAGCTAGAACCCGTAAGCGGAAGTGTCGACCACATCGACCAAGCTTCCCCAGCAGGCAACCACCAATCATCATCACACACCTTGGGGAACGCGCCGTAGCACAGCCCTCCCATGACTCTGGGTTTCGGGGATAAACGGTGGGTAAAGCCTCCACCCCCCTAATGGAACAAGGGACTATGTCTAGTCGACATAACAACAGCGTTGCACTTGTACTCGATCTGTCATCGTATAACCGATCTGGGCGGTTGAGTTTCCTGGAACTCTACCCCACCCATGTCATAACATACATCATAATAAACAGCATAATAACCATACGAAAGTAAATAATGCATCACTCGCATACCATTTTATCTTTCGAAGTCCATGTCCCCGAGGCCCTCCCACCTCGTAGGATCCAGCTATCACTTAGCCGTTTCAACCTGTAAGTCAGTCCTCGACATACAATATAGGATATCGTGCATAATCCTCGATATGTACACATATATCTCATCATAACATGACAACAATAAACTCATTCATTCACCATGCACCTGGCATAACATTCATTATTTCAACATATATCTATAACGGTATCCACGTACCCATCATTCAGTAATTTCCATATATTTGACATAATTAGCACATGATACATATCTAAACATGACTACCGACCATAATACTATCATCACACACACACACATATATATCGGCAAAATAATAGAACCATATGTCCACAGTGTCGTCAAACCGACGAGGTCTCACAATCAAACAAATACAACATATAATAGTAGTTCAGGTAGAAATGTCAAAACGGGGTGTTACAATTTATCACCATTTCTCCTTCTTGAAGGTTAGATCCTTTGTTGGATAATCGGTCTTCCTCCATCTTGTTAATCCTTTTCATGTGGTAGAAGTGAAAATACTTAAGGGATTTAATCTGCATTCCAAGCTTCTTATGGATTCTTTCATTCTCTTCTTCCAGGTTTTGTTGGATCTTTCTCACCTTTTGGATGACTATCCATGAGTCTCCAAAAACTTGGTAGGTCGCTATTTTCAATTCTTTCATCAATTCAAGCCCTTGGAGTATTGCATCCCATACCTCCTGTTTGTTCTCTTTCCCAAACTCCAAGCGAAATTATATACTTTGTTTCCTCCTGGGTCAAGAATAACCCCCACTGCACCTGCCACCCCTAGGTTCCCTTTCGAAGCACAATCGGAAAAAAAATCATTGTTCCTCTTTCTTTTCTCCATTTTGCATATTCTTCTAGGGGGAGTCTCAAAGCCCACCATTGTGGGCCAATATGAGGTTTGGATTGAAGTGACATGGATCTACAGAACTGGGAATCCCATTGGTGCTCCTTAAGATTAAGCACTTCCGAGAATTTAAGATTCCAACCCTGTGAGGAAAGAAACTCCTTCATCTGGACAGGTGCCTTGTTTTTCACTCGAATGGGATTTTGTTTAGTTATTTTAAAAAACTCTTTATTTCTCGCAAACCATATCTTCCAAATTCTTGTAAGAGTGTTTTTCCCCTTGAGAGTTCCCTCATACATGTTGTTCCATCCCATAAAGAAACCCAAACTTTGGGTCGACATTCTGGGAGGGCCCCCCAATTTGTGTATTGAGCTTTCTTAAACATCTAAGGAGAAGGGGAATTATAAAAAAGGGTATTCTACAGTTTCCTCTTCTTTTTTGCAAATCACGCATCGAATTGGGCCTTCGATACCCCTGTTTCTAAGATATTCTGTTTTTAAACTATTTTTATGGGTCGTTAACCATGAGAAAACATTGATCTTTTCTGGGAAATTTGACTTCCAAACATGCTTCCAACATGGTGAGCGAGGAGGCTGCAGATTGTTTTGCAACAATTTACTATAACATTATTTGATAGAGTAACTACCTATGGCTCCCCATCCTTGGCAATCCTTTTCCTTGACAATTAGAGGAGCTTTCCCATTGAGCTCAAGCAAGAGAGTGTTAAATTCTTCTTTTAAATAAGATGGTACATGAGGATATTTCCATCCCGCCCAATCACCATTCTCTGACCAAGAGGAGAAGTCATACATTTTTATGATGCCCATGCCTTTTAACCAATCATTCATCCCATTCAAGACCTCCTTCTCATTTAAAGGAGAATTGTGAAGAATATTGTCATCCTAGATATTAATCCTTTTCCCATTCCCTGGTATCCAATACATATTAATTTTGATAATATGGAGAGCTTCTTGACATAGATTCCATATTTTGGACCATTTCTCAGGGAGATCATTGTCCAGGTTTTGAATCCTACTCTTCTTCATGTATTTTCTGGTGAAAACCTCCTTCCACCAATCTGTAGCCCAGGCCATCTTTATCCCATGGAAATGCTCATGAGCTTCAGATCTCTTATATCCAGGCCATCTTTATATTTTTCAATTTGAACTATATCTCAATTCACTAAGTGGAATTTCTTTCCACCCCCTCTCCCACCTTGCCAAAGAAAGATTCTATTTTCGTTCCCATTCAGGAGAGGACTTAAGCCAGGGCTAGAAGAGTTGAGCAGCCTTAAAAGTGTTCATATGTCTAAATCAGGAGGAAAAAGTGGTCATATTAATCCTCCCTTGTCCAATTTGGTCATGTGTCTAAATTAGGATTCATGTCTAAATCGGGAGTCCATCTAGTCTATTTTTAGTCACTAGCACCATTGGGTTCACTTGGTCTAATTGGGGAACATGTTTGAGTTACTAAAGTGTGGAGAACATTAATTGAGGCCTACTACCACTGATTGCACTTGCATGCATCAGTTTAGGAGCCTCCTAGATCAATCCCTACAATTTAAGATCCATTGGGAGTGCCGATACCAATCAAGGTCAGTTGAGTTGAGTTGGTGACTAGTCAAGCTAAGTTAGGAATCAATTACATTCAGTTCTAGTCCTCTACATTTAGTTAGCGCTAGATTTGCATGGATGCATTAAAGAGAGGTGCATTCCTCACCTACCATGATCAGTTAGCCTCAGTTAACATTGAATTAGACACTTGTGTTGTGTTTTAGAACTCCGATGAACTTCGATAATGATTTAGACAAGGTCAGTTAACTATTGAGTCCTCCGATAATGATTTAGACAAGGTCTTAGTTACTTACAATCAAGTAGAGTCTAATCAATTTGAATTTCCTCATGTGGATTCGAATTGCTTGTGGCTATTTATCCATTGTACTCCATTGTAATTATTATCCAAGTACTTTTTTATTAATGAAAGCATTCACAGCTGTAATCCATTTTTTGCATTGTTTTATTCTTCAATTCCTGAGTAAATTTGTGTCATCTATTCTGTGAGTTGTGTGTTGATCCATAGATATATGTGCTCAATTTAATATGGTATCAGAGCCTCGACAGACAAGGCACTTCTCCTCCTCATATCTCCAATTGGATCATTTTTTTGAGCAAATTTTCTCCTTCCAGTACTGCATTAGAAGCAGAGAATTTACCACTTAATATCCCAAGTAAAGGAATTGTTGATCAAGCTTGCTTGATCAACTATGCTAGGTGTGATGAAAATTTCAAAAGTGTAGACTGTCAACCTTATTTTGTCTATTTGATTATGTGATTTACAGGTTATCATTTCTTCTCACTGCATTCACTACAAGAAGCTCATTCTCCTCACTACATACGCTACAACATCTAAATCTTCTTCACTGCATTCAAAATGGCCTCTCCAATAGAGCCTCTCACTCCTTTCAATTACCACTAGTGGAAGGAGGACATGGAGATGCAGCTTCGCTCCAAACAGCTTTTCAGGCTCACAATGAATATAGAAGAAGAGACGGTTCTTAATCATGACAAAGAAAATTATTTCAACAGGCTTGATGCAGTATATGGATGCTTGTGCCTCTCAATCTCTCGAGATCTTCTTTTCCACATCAAAGGATTGAAGACTCCCAAGGAGGTATGGGATAAGCTTGCTTCCTTATTTGATAAGTAGGATGATCTGAGGGTCTATCAGCTCGAGAATGAGTTGATCTCTCTTCATCCATCCAATTTTGAAACACTAAATGACTTCTTTAAACAAAATTCAAGAGCTTGGTGTTTGAATTTGTTGGAGTAGGGTCCCGCAGCTACAGAAGAAGCTGCTAGTTTAGCAGAGAGATAAGTTTTGGCGGAAAGAAGATAGGACAGAGCTATGATGCCGTAGCACGTTTCCAGCTGCAGAGCAGAGCCGAAAACCATGACTTTTTAGATAGAGAAGTCAAGAAAGGCAACGGTACCTAAGCGGTCGAGAAGAGAGAGCTCACCCACTGCATTGAAGGCAGCGACGGAAGACAGGAGAGCTCAGGGACCCTCATAAAGAAGAAGGAGCAACGAGGCTGAAGCATTGAAGACGAAGGACAGAAAAGAGAAGCGGTGCATAGTACCCATGATCAGTGCCGGGAAGCATGGAAGACTGCAGAGAGCTGTGGTGTGACGAAAAGCGGCTACCTCAAGTACAGATATGGCCGACTGTCACTAGTTAGGGTTTTGGGTTACTGTTGGGACAGGCCCATAGTGTTGTAATGGCGAGACCTTCGGGCTGCCTATAAAGGGATATATTTTGTATTGTAAAAGGGTTGGTCAGTTAGTCAGTTCATTTAGTTGTTAGTAGTGTTTTGCAGACTATCAGACTGTTGTAAAAGCCTAGCTCTGGTTCTGTTATTAGCGGTAGCAATCTTACGGTAACCAGTAGCTGGCTTATAGAGTATGCATGTAACGATCCGCAGGGATTAACAAAGAGGGAAGAGTATATTGTCAGAGAGAAATATAGAGAGAAAAGAGATCTAAGAGAGAAGATCTTGAGCTACATATGTGGTGCAGCAGAACTGTGTTTTACCTTCCCCTGAGCTATAAGAAAAACACAGTTCTGTGGACGTAACTTCCATCCTGGAGGTGAACCACGTTAAAATCAAGTGTTATGCGATTGGATTAGGTGTTATGTTTACTTATGAATTTCTCAGTCATTTCATGGGCTTTGTTTACAGTTTAATGAATGAATGTGTTAAACAGTTTACCGTAACATAGAAGGAAAACATAAGTCGAAAGTCTTTGGCATGTTGTATATGGTTCATTTATGCTTTGCGTGAAACAGTCACTAGTTGCAGTATCGAATAGCCTTGTAGGTTAAGTCTTGCACGTCAACACAAGCAATGCTAAGTGCGCTAAACCGCGGAGGTAGGATATCACAGAGAGGTGATACCGCACCGACAGAGGAGCTGCGGTGCACGATACCGCTAGTTGAGGACTTAGCGTTGGGCAGGAGCTGTGTGTCGCACGGTGCGGGTTTTGCGATAAGGCCGGAGATATCGCGAGTCAGGGAAAGTGCGCGATATAGAGAAGGACCGCACGGCAGTATAAAGGAATATCTCGCGGCTAGAGGAGCTGCGAGACGAGGAGATCGCACGATGCGAGCAGAAGGTCGTGTGACACGCAGAGAAAGAGACCCCACAGCTAGAAGAGCTACGAGTCGCAAGTAGGATTGCCACAGAACCTGGTCCAAGACACTTGAGTCCTTAGCCAACCCATTAGAGTCACTTCGGGTGAGACTTCAGGCCGCTTTGCGGTCTGTTGCCGAAAGGGCCAGTGAGTTAGGGGTGTTGTTGGTTGATTATAGTAAACCTGGGTCTGCCCATAGCAGCCAACAGAATTGAAACTATGCAAGGTTGAAAAGGAGGATGATCAACCTATTCTTTCCATCCTCTCAAAACTTGGTGCAGACTATTCAGTCTTTGTGTCAACATTTCATTCAGTGAATCTCACTACTCCAAACTGGAAGATTCCCACTCTTAATAACTTCATTGAATCTCTCACTCGTGAGCATGAAAAGTTGATCCAAATGGGGATCATTCGATCTTCCAAAGATCAAGCACTGGTTTCAAGAGGAGGTAAGGTAGCGAATGATAAAGGAATTCAAAGAGATGAGTCTCCTGTGAAGAAAGAGCAATCAAATGAGCCTCCAGGTTCGAAGAGAAGCAAGAAGAATGGAAAATGGAAGACCCTTTGTTCCTACTGTGGAAGGGGCTTTCATTTAGATAGCTCCTTTATGAGAAGACAAATTGATGAAATGACTCTTCTTTTGAAGAAACATAACATTACTACACCTGCTAGCACAAGGAAGGCTGATCAGAGAGAAGAAACATAAGACACAAAAGATTGCTTCGAAAGAGGTCATGCACTGAAGGCCAACTATTCAATAGCAGATGTCTTCCTCATTGATTCCGGAGCTTCCAATCATATGGTTGCATCCAGAGAATTATTCTCTTCTTTACAGTCTTTTGATGGTCCTAATATTCAGCTGGGCAATAACAATCAATTTCAAACCAAAGGGAAGGGATCTATCAAACTTGAACATGGAAGATTCAAATATGTGCTCTATGTTTACTCCCTAGCTTCAAACCTGTTATCTATATACCAGATGACTCATACTGGCTCTCCAAAGCGAGTGATATTTGGTCCTGACTTAGTGGAGATCACAGATATCTCTACTGGAAACATCATAGTGAAGGGTGTTGCAAATCATGCCTCCAAGGCATATGAGTTCTCACACTTCATGACATTTTCAGAACTAGTGCACTCCTAATAGCCACTTGCAAGGGAAGGTAAAATCATTTCATCTACTTATTTTGTTGCTTCCACTAGTATTGCAGATCCAGTTGTTTCAGTTTATGAGATTGAGATTCACGGTGATTCAGATCCAGATCTAGTCCCTACTTCCAAACTGGAAGCTAGGAAGATGACTGGAAACCCATCTGACACTCAGAAGGGAAAGACCCTTGCGCTATGTCATGCAATCTTACCTCCTTCAGAGAGATGCAATAGACTCCTTATAAGATGTTACATGGCAAGGGCTCAGTCTCACTACATTCAGAACAATAGAGATGATCATACACCTGTTCATTCAGCAAGAGACAAAGGTTACATTCCTCCTTCCTTCCATCGTCATTTTGGGAAAAGAAGGCGAATTCTACATTAGAGGAAATTTCAACTCAAAATGGGCCTCCTAAAATGAACTAATAAAATAATAGTTAAAATAATAAAATAATATTTATTAATTTTGGAGGAAGAAATGAAAAAAACTACTTTTTTGTTTGTATTTTTGACATATCTCCCCGTGTTTTTACTCAAATTTCGATCGGGAGAGCTCATTGGATGCGGAATTAAATTTCGCATCCAACGAGTACCCACTCGGCATACTTTTGACGGACCCCGCTACCCCAAAAACAAGAAATACCTGAAAAAATGGAATGATGATGTCATATCTCAAATATTATAATATTATTACAAATATTATAATATTATAACGGAATGACTTTGATATGCAAATATTATAATATTATTACATTCATATCTCAATACATAGATTTTTTTTTGTTTATGATTTATATAAAAACAACTAAAATCCCTTATGCTAAGTAAAGTGATCACGGACAGAGTTCATGAAATCTGTCCACATGAACAGAGTTGATGAACTCTGTCCATGCAGAGTTGATCAACTCTGTCCATGGACAGAGTTCATCAATGAATATATTCCTCATAATACCTATGAACTAAAATTAAAATTAAAAGAAATCTAAACTACTAATTAACATATGCAAACTTTAAGATAAAAAGAAAAACTATAAAAAAAAAAAAAAAAACTATGACGAAAAGGAAATTTAAGCCATTGGCTACAACAAGTCATGAATCACTTTGTTCAACGTTCGGATTATAAAAAAAATGGAGAAACAAATACCTGACAAGAAGAGAGTAGAGAACGAACAGACCACGAACACACCTTCACATCGAGAGGATGCCAGAAAGGTGGCGAGGTGGCGGACGTACACGTCAATGCACAACAGGCGGGACTGCAGGCAGGGACGACAGGCGACAAATCGGATGGCGGGACGGGTACAACAGGCGACTAGGCGGGTGGCGTGACAAGCACACCGGGCAACGCTGCGGGTGGCAGAAGACAGCAGACGACTGCAAGCGAAAACCATGAAAATGGGGCCGCAGCCGACCTTTTATCCAAAATAATTATTCAACCGAACAATTGTTCGTCCAAATAATTATTCGGCTGAACAATTATTCGACCAAATAATCATTCGACCGAACAATTATTCGGCCGAATGATTATTCAATCAAATAATTGTTCTGCCGAATAATTGTTCGGTCGAATAAACATTGAACCGCTTGTAAAAATTATCAGCTGACTATGCATTTCGTCAAATTAAACGGTTCACCGTTAAAAGGTATTGGGCCGAATAAAGGATCATTTATTCGACTGAATTACTATAGTTATCCGGCTGAATAAAAACGTTATTCGACTGAATAACTATAGTTATTCAGTCGAATAACATCCGCTATGTTGCTCAGGCACCCGATTCTCACGGAAGTGTTACCCAAGTTCGTGTTTTCACCCCATGAAGACAAAAACCCTAAACATTCAAAAACCCAACTCTAGGAGATGAATCGTAGAAAGGTTTGTAGGCCCTAAGATGGTTAGTTGATACGTCAACTATTAAATTGAGCACATCGATCTGTGGACAAACACACAACTCACATGATAGATCACACAATTTACTCAGTTATTGAAGAATGAAACAGTGAAAAAATGGCTTGCAGCTGTGAATGCTTTTCATTAATCAAAGAGTAATTAGATAGATAATTGCAATGAAGTACAATGGCTTTAATAGCCACAAGCAATTCGAATCCACATGAGGAAATTCGAATTGATTAGACTCTACTTGACTGTAGGTAACTAAGACCTTGTCTAAATCACTATTGGAGGAGTCAATAGTTAACTGACCTTGTCTAAACCATAATCGGAGTTCATCGCAGTTCTAAAACACAACTCAAGTGTTACATTCAGTGTTGACTAAGGCTAACTGACTGTGGTAGGTGAGAAATGCGCCCCTCCTGAGTTTAGCCAAGTAAACCTAGCGCCAACTGAATGTAGAGGACTAGAACTGAATGTAACTGACTCCTAACTTAGCTTAACCAATCATCAACTGAACTGAACTGACCTTGGTTGGTTTCAGCACTCCTAGTGGCTCCTAAATTGTAGGGATTGGTCTAGGAGGCTCCTAAATTGATGCAATCAAGTGCAATCAGTGGCAGTGAACCTCAATTAGTGTTCCCCACACTTTAGTAACTGAAACATGTGCCCCAATTAGGCCAAGTGGACCCAATGGTGTTAATGACTATAAATAGACTGGATGGACCCCCGATTTAGACATGACTCCTGATTTAGACATATGACCAAATTGGACAAGGGAGGATTAATAATCCTAACACCCCCCCTCAATCCTAACTTGGACAATCTGTGGGCCCTGGTAACTAAGACCATAGGTCACCCATTACATCAAGTAAAGTAAAGTAACTGCTCAAAAACAAGGTGCTAGGGAAAAACCACATGGAGAAAACCCCCCCCCTCTAATTAAGCAGGTAGAATCAGGATCAATATGGTTCTTCTATGCACAGGTATCCTGGGGCCTGGCATGTCAACCTCTCCATCATTGTGTCTAGAGGAATCTTCCTCTTTGGAAGAAGAATGATATGCTCAACTAAATCAGAAATATAGACAGAAGTCGGATGAAGACTGGACCCATGTAGAGCAACTGAAGTCAACTGATAAGTGAGAAATGGTTCTTGAGGATGTGAGGAACACTCAGGAAACTGATATGTTGCAGCCATGAACAGCAAACCATGAGTGGTAAGAACAACCCCAAGTGTTAGGAGCAAGTGTCTAGGTGGATGCAGAAAATATTCCTCTTTACTAGTTCTGTGAAGAGATGAGCTTGTGATCAATGGTAGAGAAGCACTGGGACTGTTGAGAGAGAATTATTGAGCTCCATAGTCTGATATAGCTTCTAAAATAGATAATGAATCACATAATAAAATATCAGCAACCTCATATGAGGAAATTAACACCAAATCCCCATCAGCAGTTTTGAAGAGAAAGTGCGGTACTTGATTTTTCACACCGGAATTGGTGAGAGAAGCTACAAGCATGACTTAAAGCTCTTGGATTTTAAAATATGAACCAAATAATATCAGATCAGAAAGTAAATCAGATCTAAATAGGTTCAAAACAGATCCAAAACTGTGAAATGGAAACAAATCCCTAGCAGCAGTTTTGTAGGAGACTTGTGGTGCTTGTTTCTTCACACCGTTGATGAGAACAGCTACAAGCAGTACTAAAAGATTATGAATTTGATATATTAAACCAAGCAATATTAGATTAGATCTAAATAAGATCATATCAGATCCAATAAGGTTAATATCATATTCAAATAAATGGTTAACCGAGACGGTGGATGCACAACTTTCTTCTTCTTCAAAATTCTGAATTTTGGTGCATGCAATCCTGCAGGAATTTGCTGGAAAATCTAGATCATGGGGAGCGAATGGATCACTCTGGTAATCTGATATTTCCTCCAAAATATCCAAGGTATCACATATTTGCACACTAGCAGCAACATTAGAGGGAGAAAAATCAAATTTCTCTTTACTTTCGGAAGCAATTACTGGTAAATTTTGCACATAATTCAAAGGAAAATCACCGATGAATGTTTGCATGGAAGTTCAGTAGTGTTTTTCTTCAATATCAGAGATTCGAATGTCTTCTTCTGTTTCAGCAATATGAGGAGATGAGATAGCAGAGATCTCATGAACTTTCGAAGCATCAGGAGAAGGAGTCACTGCATGGAGACTGTCTTCAATTCGAATTGACTGCGTAGAAGCTTCTGCTTCGTCTTCATCTTGAACAACTTCGTCAAAGAGAGTGGAGGTTGATAACTTTGGATCAAGAGTGATTATGGTGCTGGATATTCTCTCCAAAATGCTATTATGATCCTCATCAATCACTCCAAAGGTTTTGTCCAATCTTGTCTAGAGTTCCTTCGGGTCTTCAATAGATCTAATGAGGTAGTGCAAGCTACGAGAAAGACCCGTTGCTATTGTTCCAAAACCTCCATCACTTTTACTCAGCCAATCAATCTTACTAAAACACTCTTTACTGAGTCCAATAGACACCCGACAGAGACCTTGTCTCATCAGAGATGAAATGATTTTCTTCTTCCATTCTGAATAGTTTGAGGACAGGGTGAGAAGAGGAACTAATGAATCCATTTGAAGTTGTACCTGCAAAAAACACAAAAGGGGCACCGTAAGGTCGACAACCTGCACATTTCAGGTTTTCATCACACCCAGCATAGTTGATCAATATTGATCAACAATTCCTTTACTTGGGGTATTAAGTGGTAAACCTTCTGCTTCTGGTGCAGAGCTGGAAGGAGCAATTTTGCTAAAAAATGATCTAGTAGGAGATCTGAGGAGGAGAAGTGCCTTGTCTGCCGAGGCTCTGATACCATATTAAATTGAGCACATAGATCTGTGGACAAACACACAACTCACATGATAGATCACCGTCAATTTACTTAGTTATTGAAGAATGAAACAATGCAAAAATGGCTTGCAGCTGTGAATGCTTTTCATTAATCAAAGAGTAATTAGATAGATAATTACAATGAAGTACAATGGTTTTATAGCCACAAGCAATTCAAATCCACATGAGGAAATTTGAATTGATTAGACTCTACTTGACTGTAGGTAACTAAGACCTTGTCTAAATCACTATTGGAGGACTCAATAGTTAACTGAACTTGTCTAAACCATAACCGGAGTTCATCGGAGTTCTAAAACACAACTCAAGTGTTACATTCAGTGTTGACTAAGGCTAACTCACTGTGGTAGGTGAGAAATGCGCCCCTCCTGAGTTCAGTTAAGTAAACCTAGCGCTAACTGAATGTCAAGGACTAGAACTCAATGTAACTGACTCCTAACTTAGCTTAACCAGTCATCAATTGAACTGAACTAACCTTGGTTGGTTTCGGCACTCCTAGTGGCTCCTAAATCATAGGGATTGGTCTAGGAGACTCCTAAACTGATGCAATCAAGTGCAATCAGTGGCACTGAGCCTCAATTAGTGTTCCCCACACTTTAGTAATTGAAACATGTGCCCTAATTAGGCCAAGTGGACCCAATGGTGTTAATAACTATAAATAGACTGGATGGACTCCCGATTTAGACGTATGACCAAATTGGACAAGGGAGGATTAATAATCCTAACAAACTTCATGGGGGCATAATTTTTGCATATGATCTCCGTTTAGGGTGCTCGGTAGCCCATTGCAGGAAAGGTATTTCCGAGAAGTATACATTTTGTCGTTGAAACTTTCCTTTGATAATGTATGTATTGTGGCGTCACCAAAAAATGTCGTTTAGGGTCTCAAGACGACCCCAAAAGTTTAAGACCCAAAAAACCGTAAAAACTATCACACTAGAAAAAACTATTTTGAGTCGATAGAATAGGTGAATGATCATTCATATCCATCTATATCAAATCCTCGTTATGAATAGCTTTTTAAGAAACGTTATTGATTCATCTTATAAAAAATAATTTCCATAATAAATAAATAAAAAATTATTAAATATCTCTTATATTCTTAATTAATAATAATATATTTTATATATAATCTAAATTACATATTAAGTTTCTAGTCCCTATTAAAATACAAGATCCAAATCTTCAACAACCCTCTTAAAATGCATAGGCCAAAAGTACTAAACATGGAATCTTCAACTACCATCTTAAACATACTGGTATTGCAAATTATTGCAATTGCCATTTTAATAATTTTCAAAAGACCTTTATGTCTATCTCAATGACTTAGTGCCCTAATGATGAGTTAGTTGTGATTTTCATTAGTCTATTGAACCCTTGAGATACATTTTTAAAATTACCTTTATGGTTATCTAAGGATTGAGATAGACTTTTTGAAGAGACTTTCAAAAGTGAGATAGACTTTTTAAAGCACCTCCATGGTTATTTATGGATTGAAGTAGACTTTTCAAAGAGACTTTCAAAATTACTTTTTATAGTTATTTAAGGACTTAGATATAATGAGTATTTAAGGACTTCGGTTTTTTTTTTAAAGGCATTTTTATGGTTATTTCAATGGGTTGGTGTTAGTTGTGATTTTCATTAATCTCACCGAAGTACACATCTCCAAAACATTAAAGTCAGCCAAAAAAGATAGTTGCAGGGTAACAATCATCTTAAACATTGTGAACATTGTGACTCCAAGCTTTGTAAGAACCAGAAAGCTTTGTAAAAATTAGATCAAGGGAGAGAGATTCCATGAGTAGGTAGTTCGTTCAACCCTCATGCAATAGATCGACCTCCACTACACGATGAGAAATACTGATCACACGATCGATGCTTTCGATAATGGCAACATGCTGCAGCAGCATCAGCTCAGAGAGGTTGTTGTCAAGAAAACAGGCGGGGAAGGCAGCTTAAACTACTTGTCCATACCCAAAGATAAGCCTAAGCTACCAGGTGAAAAACGATCATATGAAGAACCACTGAGTCCAGCCGCCTGCCTGACCACTGGGAGGTTATTTCATAGTTATATCTTTATCATTGTGGGATTTAAGAAATATATTGACGTTGGGTCCTTCAAAATATCACTTCAAAATACTCTAGCGCAGCACCAGAGATTTTCGAGCATTCTAGTCAGTATCGCTTCCCATTATTTTGTTAAAATGCAGATCTAGTGAAGAGTTGTATATTTCATGGTATTGTGTTGTTTTTTTCATATATTACAGTTAGTTTCATCTTAAAGTAATGTTCTGATATGCTTCTTGGCTGCAGATAAGGGACGGGCACAATCGTTTGAAGTGGTCTCTGCGAGAGGTAGAGATAAACGACCATGTGATTGTTCCCTTCCTTGATCCTGCCTTTAAACGGAATCCG
Source organism: Pseudotsuga menziesii (assembly GCA_001517045.1). Lineage (NCBI taxonomy): Eukaryota > Viridiplantae > Streptophyta > Pinopsida > Pinales > Pinaceae > Pseudotsuga > Pseudotsuga menziesii. Next base: position 63,355 of record LPNX010607699.1, read on the forward strand.
GACTTTGTCAATGAATACACAGCTTCTCTTGCAACGGCTCCTCCTTTGAATACATCCAGACCTCTGTGGGAAGTCCATGTCTTGAATGCAAGTTCAGGTGAGGCAGCAGCCAGCCTTGTCTTCAGAATCCATCACTCTCTAGGAGATTGTGTGTCTCTGGTGTCTCTTCTCCTCAACTCCACACGCAATGCCTCTGATCCCAAATTCCTACCATCTATTCCAGAACATAACAAGTCCAGAGACAACGAAAAATCAAGCACTCTTTGGTCTGTTTACCGTTGGCTTGCAGCATTTTGGTTAACATTTTTAGCTATCCTCGATTATTCTGCCACTGTTTTATGGAAAAAGGATCTGAATCCATTGAGAGAAGCCGCTAACAAGACGCCAATTTGTAACTCAAAGCGGCTGGCTCATGTTACGCTCGATATGATGGATATATTCTCGGTCAAGAAGGCTATCAACGGAGTAAGTAAAGCGTACAAATTTCTTTCATATTTCCATGCTGCGAACAATATTCAACATGCAGCATAGTAATAAATGTGAGAATTATTTAGCGGCCAACAATATTCAACATGCAGCATAGTAATACATGCTGTGGCGGCTGCAGTGTGAGTTGTTGGATCTCAAACAGATTGACATCTAACCGTTCAGGGTGTAGCTGTTTATTACTCTGCTGCATGTAAAATATTTTTTGCCTTATTTAGCCTGTGGGGTTCTGGCAGAGCAATGATTGCTGGTGTTGAATTTGTGGAGTTTAGCAATGATTGCTGGTGTTGAATTATTGCTTGAGCAACAGGGATGATTTTAAGGAACAAAAAGTGTATAAATATTGACAAATATTTCCAATTCTTAAAAGGACAACTATAAAATGATTAGCGATATTTTTCAAAAAATATTTTAATTTTTAAGGATTTTATATCATTTATATAATAACTTGGGGATTTTTAGGGTGAAAAATTTTTACCCCATCAATCAAAATTGGGCCAAACAGGGCTTCAAAAAATGCAAAATGTCTAATATTTTTTGGGCGAAAAACATGGAAAAATAGCCCACTGGGCTAAAATTCGCCCCTAAAATTATCCCTGTTGAGCAATGATTGTGTGGCAGATCAATGATTGCTTTAACAAAGATTAGAGCAATGATTGTTATTACTGTAACATAATTTTGGCAGCAGAGCTGTTGTTAATGGTTGGATCTTAAATAATTTGAGATTTAACAGTCATAATAGCTTTGCAGCAACATTAAATAAACTGTAGCATGCTGAATATGGATTGTCTGGTTATGTACCCTAAATAAATTCAAGAGCGAGCAAAGATTAACATTAAATAGACTGCAACATAGTAAATATGGATTGTCTGGTTGTTTGCCCTAACTATATTCTACAGCTAGCAAAGATTAGGCTGCAGCAATCGATATCCAATTCCAAGCAAAGATTCAGGCACAGCCATTGATGTTAATGTTAAATAGTTGGATATCTAACTGCAAAACGGTTTTGCCTCAACAATCAATCATTGCTCTGCCACCACATAAACTTGAACTATATTTTGTAATTTTATAAACTAATACGGTCTGTGTTCTTCGCACTCCTCATGAGACAGGATAAGTGGATACAGACACTAATAGGTTAAGAATATTTATTGTTGTAGACTGTGAATGATGTTATGTTGGGAGCCACGGTCTGTGTTCTTCGCACTCCTCATGAGACAGGATAAGTGGATACAGACACTAATAGGTTAAGAATATTTATTGTTGTAGACTGTGAATGATGTTATGTTGGGAGCCATTTCTGCAGGACTTGTGCGTTATCTCAGTAGGCGCAATGCTAAAGGTACGTTGCTTGTATTTAATTTCTTTAATTCTAACGCTCCTACCCATCTATCTGGTGGTTCAATGATATCTCTACCATTTCAATTTTCATTTTCATACACAAAGTACAAGTCAGATTTGTAATTTGCTTCGATTATTTTACGAAATCTCAAAGCTGCAGCGAAAACATCCAGAAATAGTGACGGAAGTGCAGATCATGAATATTGTCTGCCATCAAACTTGCGTGCTCGAGCACTAGTTGCAGTTAATATGAGGCCGTCTCCAGTGCTCAAGGTAACCCTATTTTATATTTCACAGATCCACAGGATATGAGATTTATAGATCGATCTAGTAACTATTTGTTTGGCTTTTGCTGACAGAATCTTGATAGCAATATGAAAAATCCAACGCAAGTAATGTGGGGTAACAAAGTAGGCAGTTGGTTGTTTCCATTATCGATGGTTCACTACGAAGATCCCCTCGAATACTGTAGAGCTGCAACAAAAAAGTCGAGGATTAAAAAGCTTTCTTTTGAGAGCTGGTTTTTTTTGGCTTCATTTATTGTAACTAAGGTATTTCTCTAATCAAAATATATTAACTAGTATAACCACTTAATTTGTGTTGGTAAACACAAATATGTCATAATTTAATGACATTGATCTATTTATAGCCTTCTAGTTAAATGAGTTATTCATCAATTATCAGGTATCCATGCTCACTACCAATTTTTTTTATATATTTTTAAAAAAAATTGTTTATTTAGAATCTGGAAAAACTGCCATAAATTTAACTCCAAGAAAACAAGTTTTCTCCTCTCATATTCTTGAAATCTGGAAAAAAACCATAAATGCTTGTCTACCCCAAATTCTCAAATACACCCACATAGTTTGTGGTTGTATCACATGAATAGGGATCAAATGGTTGAGAGATAGTTGTCTAAAGGAAAATATGTTTTTATTCTTCATATTCTGACATTTTTCTTGTTATATTTTTTTTCTTTTTTATGTCACATTCTTCTATTTATGTGGCATGAAGTGTTGGTTATCCATTCATCAATTATTGTTACCAGTTATCCATTCATCACTTAGTTACTACTTATTTTTTATATTTTTTTTTTATAATTGTTTAGCTTGAAAGACTGCCATAGAATCAATATTGACAGTACAGTTGTCTCATCCTCCTCCGTAAATGAAAAAGCATAGGCTCTAATCCACCCCAAATCTCATACAAAAACTTCTATCCACCTAAAAATTAAATAAAACTAGCACACCCACATAGTTTGTGGCTGTCCATCAAGATCAAATAGTAGTTATGGAATGGAAGACAGTTGCATGCTTACCTTCCTGTTCTCCATTTATCAACTATCAATTAATTTTTATATTCTTTTTCTTTTCATTTCACATTCTTTTATGCATTCATCAGCAATAAGTTATCCATGCATTTCTATCAGTTATACATTCATCAGCTAGCTAAGAGTTATACAGTCCTCTTTTTATAATTGCTTATTTTGAATTTTGAACGATTGTCATAGATTCAATCTGGACGATACACTTGTGTCATCCTGGTTAGTACATGAAAAAACATAAACCTTAATCCACGCCAAATCTCAAATAAAAATATCTATTCAATAAAAATATCTATTCAACTGTATTATTATTTAAAAAATAAAAAATAAATATTTATAAACATTTCCGTCGACTTGAGATTCATCTAACAAAATTTGGAATGGCAGTTAGTGGAGTACGCAGCCACCAAGATAAATAGAAGTGCAACATTAATTTTCTCGAACGTCAGTGGGCCGGCAGAGGAAATTGAATTCTGTGACAATCACATTAGTCATATTATTCCTACCGCATACGTAAACGACACTGTGAGTATTATCTGGCCTTGTTTGATTTACTCTATATTTTGTAAAGGACATATTATGAGTTACAGAATGAATGTGGAAGCAGCCCATAATGATGCATTTCATAAGCTACGGTGGGAATGGGAAGATCGTAGCATTGGTCTCCGAGGACGTGGTTCCAGATCCCCGGCAGCTTTGCTCGGATTGTGCCGATGCACTGCAACGAATGAAAGAAGCTGCCCATAAGTTATAACTGCGGCAGTCCAGTCCAGACCAGACCTATAATATATCTATATGTACATGAATATGCTTTTTAGTAGCATAGCATAGCTTAGCTATAGATGTTATGGGATATTAGTAGGGCGAACAGACAGAAATGTGGCAGGAACGTTGGATCTCACCGACATCCACATGAAATCCTGTAATATTGTCAGCCTCAATAAATATCTGGCACTGTTATTAGTTCTGCTGGAGGAAGCATATAAGTTAATGTGGTCCTGGGCATTCACTATTATTAGATCTGCCCGAGGATTCGGGAAGCATATAAATTAATATGGTCCTCGCCAGTGTTGGAATTTCACTAGAATATTACCTGTCAAACAAATTTTTTTTGACGTTTTTGGGTTTCACATCACCCTTCACTAAACGTTTTACTTAAATATGTAACTGTCAGTAATAACGTTTTACTTAAATATTTACTTGTCGGTAATAACGTTTTTCTTAAATATGTCCCTGTCAATAATAACGTTTAGTGCATTGGCAGCCTGCATTGGCAGTATTCCATTGAATATTTCTTGAGATACTTAGAGCCTGGGGTACATGAACAGAGCATGGGGTACTAGTACAGAGCCTTTTCTAGTCCCTAAAGTGGCATACGAGTCCAAACCATGGTTTCTATGCAATGATTAATGCCCCAGACATACGAAGGTTCCTATAAACACATTCTCTATCGCTCTGTTCCAAAGAGGCAGGCTCGTTCCCTTAATACACATAAATTACAACCAATTATATCCTAAATTCTTAACAGAAATGCAACTAAACCCCTAAATCTACTGCTGGATAGAATGATAGCACTAACACCAAATCTGCCACTTTCTTTTGGGTAGTACAAACCCATATACAGCGGACGGGAATCCTACTTCATGGTTTCTTTTAAGCTTTCACCCATATTCTTTCAATATACATTTTTTACATATCGGAAGAAATTTCAATTTGTTCTTATTGCGTGCAAG